>DWJS01000709.1:0-10448 GCA_018248975.1 Codatractus imalena | reverse complement strand
TTCTGTATTGAATTAGGATGCATTTTAAAATAAATATCTTTTCTTTTGTCAAAAAAAATGTACATAAAAATGTGATGAATTATTTTGCTTTGCTTTTCACCTAGTCGGGGGGCAACCTATGCTTCTTTTGACTAGATGTGATCGCCGCTCCATTTTACTTTTGATTATGACATATATTTCCTTTAATATGTCATTCTTTCATGCATGTACAACTGTACAAAATAGTTTCGATCTGAGTAAACCACGACAGATCATTCTTGATTTTATACCCACAGCACAGGTAATACAAAAATTCCATAAATTACCCACCTACCTATATCAAGTGTGATATCTTAATATTACGATATTCGCCGGTATTTGTATAAATTATGGCTTGCTGGTTCAAACGTGTTTTTATTCAGCGTTTTTTGCTCGATTATAGTCACGGTGGAACCTTTCGTGTACTAGAACTTGGCGAATTTAAATTTTTATATCACGTTTATTTTACGATGCATTATCTAGCGGTATAAAGTAGATGCAGATAACAAACTTAACAAATCACTGTATATTTTCCAGACCGGCAGCGCCCTCTCCGTCTACGGCGCTGAAAAGTCAAACCCAAGAGATTACTTGTATATTACCGCACATATTGAACATTAGACTGCAAGCCGACGGAGATATTGTTATTAATGATAAGGTAATGTTCACAAGAAATAAGTATGTGGGTTTTAAAGGTGGAAGATCCCTCCGTGTTTCTATTCCGGTGGGATCACCGCCACACCTGTTTCAATAAAAGGAGGTCGATAAAAAAATGGGGTGTGAAGGACAAGAAATAGTGTTAGAGTGGGGAACCCGCTGTAGGTATCCAACTGCGCGTATTTACCAACTTACAGGAACCTTTTCAGCTTAACTAGTTTAAAATTGAACAACTTCATTATTCTAAGTTAAATTATAAAATTAACGACTCCATTAATCCAAGGTAAATTTTAAAACGTATAATTTCGTTGTTTCGTGGTAAATAATTAAATGAAAGACCACATTATTTCAAGGTACATTAAAAAAATAACAAATTCGTTATTTCAGGACACATATTAAAAAAAATGACAAAATCATTTGAAGGTACATTAAAAACGAACAAATTAGTTATTCCATGATAAATAATTAGATGAACTACCACGTTATTTCAGAATTTAATAAAAATTAACAAATTCGACTCCTTTATTTCAAGGTATATTTAGTACAAACCAAAAATTCGCTATTCCATTAAAAAAATAAGAAAACACTAAGTTCTTCAAGATTTATTATAAAAACGAACAACTTCATTATCTACGGTAAATTAAAAAACGACCATGAATTCCAAGGTAAATTTAAAAACAAACATGTTCCACAGTGTTCATAAACAATTCATCCTTCCAGTGCGAGTTATCCCCCGAACCGTCCCGCGCGCTGCTCCCGAAGCCGAAGAAAGCGGGCGCGGAGCGGCAGTACCTGCTCACGGCGGCCGTCGTCTGCGTGGAGGACAGCCCGCGGAACCTCGTGGCCTACGTGCGCGTGCCCGGCCGGGACCGGGACCACAGCTGGTACCTGTTCAACGATCTCAGGTAACTCACCGGGACCACAGCTGGTACCTCTTCGACGATCTCAGGTAACTCGCTAGACTGCCCCTGTCTTACTTATCCCGATGTGATCTATCCCCATGCCCTGTCTTACTTATGACAACGTAAACTGTCTTGATGTGATCTATCGCCAGTGTCATTTTAATCATAATATTTGCCGGAGACCTGCCCCTGTCCCCCACTTGGCCAGCGTGGTGGACTATGGCCTAAATCCTTCTCACTCTGAGAGGAGACCTGTGCCCATCAGTGGGACAAAAATGGTTGATGGTGGATACGCATTAAGCGAGCATTGGGAGTGAATACTCAATCGCAATGACATTTATTCTTAATGTGATCCCCTAAAGTAATGTGAATTCTAATGTGACTTATCCCTAATGTGATGTGTACTTTATGTGACCTATAGCAAAAACTATTTTCCTTTTGTGTTTGTATTTTTTGTCTGTGCAATAAAGCCTAATAAACCGAAACCGAACCTTCGGCCACGGTCTTAGTTTCAACCAAAATTTTTCAGACATAAAAATTTATATTGTATCAAATCTAGGCAACACGTATATCACAAACATACGTATATCGTAACGACCTCATTTAAAGACGACAAAAACATATAACCCCAACTCATCGTCGATCAGCGTACTCCAATGACCACGTACCCATTACCTCATTCGAAATTAGCCGAACGGTACACGACAATACACGAACATTGAGTCCTGTCGATATCCGGCCGAAACGGACACTAATGCTGAATTTTGTAATTAGTGCATAAAAATGTTTTTTGTATGCCCCTCGCTTTTAGGTTATTACGCATTACATATGCGTAAAAACTTCGCTGAAAAATGTATTTATTTATTTATGTATGTATTTATTTATGTATTCCCAAATATTAAATAAAAAAACAACTATTTTTTTGGCCGTAACTCGCTCATATCAAATCCAAACCTTCAGTCAATCTATAATTACCATTAATATTGTTTTATATACACTTTAAATTCCAGCATAGTATCAGTGAGCGCGGACGAGGTGGTACAACTCGGCGCGTGGTGGAAATCCCCGTGTGTTCTGTTCTACACAAGCCGCGGTTCCTAGCCGACGGCTTTTGGACCCGTTGATATGTGAGATATATACGTAGACTTTAGGTTAGGAATTTTAGAGGTCGTTGAACCCTCTACGGTATCCTCTGCCTGTCATAAGAGGCGGCTAAAAGAGGGCTTCCGGAGTTGAGGGTGGCAAGAGCGGCAGTCAGAGACTCCGGGAAGGACGACAGAATGTGAGGCCTCATATCGTCGTAGACACTCGAAAGTGCGTGACGAAATCTCCGAGCAGAGCCGACGGGGCACCGCGCTCAAAGGACTCCGATTGCGTTGGATCACAGGCAACATTGACACTTCCTACCTGCTCTTATAACAGCTAAACACGTATACGTATTTCTATCTATTATAAGTTCTACTCTTTTCTTTTTGGAAGGATGAGATACGTTAGATAAGCTTATACAAGGAATTCTAGTGTACTTAGTCTTCAGGTGTACCAACACAAATAGATGCGTTGCTACAATTGAGACCTGAGGAAGATGTCGGCCACAAGACCGCCCGCAAGTAGAACTCTAGAACTCCAAATCTATCGGAGATTGATTACAGCTGTGGATGACCATGGGCGGCATTGGCCACTTAATATCAGGACTGAGTGATCGTTTGCTACTTCTATTAGATGAAAAGTATAAATTATTGTTTTGTTAAATACCGTAATATATTTTTGTATTTAACATTAAGTGGACTGCTTTTCTCTTCAATTGTTTACATAAAAACACATTTTAAAATTATATATAACATAGTTTTTTTTTAAATTTATTAATAGTAATTTATTTAGTAGTACGTTATGGGACCGATGGCTTATCCAAAGTACGAAAGTGCGCTTGATATTAAGCTAAAAGCGGTCACCCATCCAACTCTCGACCATTCCAGACGTTGCTTAACTTTGTACATCGGTTAAGATCAACACAAACCACGGGGCTATGCAAGCAAACAAGCATGCAGTCCACCTGATGGTAAGTGATCTATGCCGCCCATGGCATAGTAATCATCCCTACATTCAACTAAATCACACCTAAGTTTGATCACAGATGCATTGCTAACCCTGAGGACTAAGATAATCGCCTCGTATTTAAGTATAGCCGGCAAGCAGCCTCTCCAAACCGAAACACAAAAATTGCTTCACGGAGGATTATGAGGGTGGCGGTGGTACCTCCCCGGTCGAACTATACGAGTTGTAACACTTGGCAAAGCCCAAAGCATTTATACTCGCAATATAAAACCAAAGTATTTATACTCCCATATCTATATAGTATTTATACTCCCATATAAACTCTGATTGCAGCTCGGGTCCATACTACACGAACGAGATGTTCTACCATCTGACAAACGGAGGACAACACTACTGCAATCGTCCAATAGTACTTCCTAAACGTAATAATTCCTAATTAAAGTCTGAGTGTTGAACTATGGATCGTTAGAGTAAGTTAGACTAATTGTTTCAGAACGGACAGGACTGTGTTATAAATGGATGATTAACTGGAGAATATTTAAAGTTGTTATATATAATTTGTGTCAATAAATGTTGTATTGCAAAATCGCGAGCGACAACGCCGAAGACCGAAGACGGCCTTTTTAAATTACATAATTTTTTTAAACAAGTTATATTTGTTGAGTCATCTTTATAATGTATGTATTTTGATGCTGCGCTTAGGTCATATCTGTCTCACAATAATATACTGAATGAATGTTTTTGTAAGGTTGAAGGTAAAAAAACATTTTATTGGTAAAGCAGAGACAGTTGAATACATGCATTATATAGATGGCGCTGTATTTTGTAACGCTAGTTACAATAATATCTCCGCCGTGTTAATTACTGTAGGAAAACAATCTAGGCCGAATGACTTTCTATGCTTATGGCGGGGATACCTGCCCAGCGTTTGTACACAAATCTAAATAATTTAGACGACCGCGTGGTCACGGTCGAAGTAGACAGTAAAAAACGCTTCTCTACACTTTGATTCTCTATGTCGTGGGTAGCATACACATGAAGCTACATGTCAATAGTTATATATTACATAGTTAACTATAACATACAGATATTACCTACATACATAAACGGCTGAGACATGATTGTAACTTAGTACAATGTATTTTTGTAACGGAATTCTATTTATATAGACACTCCATTTCATAAGCGTCAGCAGTTATAATAGTCGACAATTATTTACTTTTGAATAAAATAAATAAAAAAATAAATAAATAAATTTTACCTAAATTCAATATGTGCCGTAAAAAGTACATACTATCCTCCAATATTTGCTCCAGCTTTGCTACAAACCATGAATATTAATTGTTCTTTGTGACCTAAATTTGGAGCAATTATTGGAGCAAATTAGGTACATTTTACCATATTGTAATGTCTTATTCGTGAAAGCATTCGTGATAGGTTTTTGAAGTCAGTGTAGTAAGAGATTCGTTATAGTGATAAATTATGATCTTGATGAAAATGTTGATAATTTCTCGGAATGATGATGATTCTATTATCCATGATTCTAATTGCTTTTATTGTATCGTTGTGTTTTATTTTCCCGATACAAAGAGTGGGTGTGACGACGACGACATACGACGTTATTACAAATAATCCCTTTTATAAGTTCTAACAAAAAAAGATTTTCCAAATCGGACCATAAATTACGGAGTTACGAGTTACAAACATTAAGAAACTACTTATTTTAAACTCATGAAGGTTAAGCTCGACAGATAAATCCTTTTCTATTAGCGAGGAGAGGGGACCTTCAAAAGGTTCTATGATACTGTGGGGTTGTGTATGTACATGTACACAACCCCACAATACCTTGAAAGAGATACCGGTTGCATGCAACCCTTTGTATTTTCTACTGCTGGCCACGAGTCTCTCACAACTGGAAAAGGCCTAGAGCGCTAGAGAAGGCCTCGGAGCAATAACAGTTCCTAGTAATATAACTTAATGTTGTACGATTATCCCCACTCTTATGTATTTCAAATACGATACGAACTACAATACGAACAATGTAGTATTTTAAATTTTACTGCCCATTATTTAAACTGCTTTATATTTACAAGTGTTGGAACTTTTAATAGGAATATATTTTTAAATACGCTACCATCGATATATTTATTGAACAGCAAATTTTAAAATTAACGCTAAAAACGAATCTGTTTTGAAATTACTAATTAATTAATTTGTGCACTGCATCCATATTTGGTTCTGCATAAAATTTTATTTTTATACCGCATTTATATATAAAGAGCTATTTAACGATAATGGAGGTTTCGATACCATATTAGTTACCAAAATACAGGGTTTTTATGAAGTTGACATCGAGTTTGATTGGGATTTTTTATCATAGTATGACTTGGCTTTTTTGTATTACTGTCAAAGTTAGTTATAACGAGATACGAGATTAGACGATCCTAAGGCAGAATCGTAGTGTTGTGGGGATAATAGCACGCCTCGGGCGGCACTTGTGGGGGCAGCAAATATTATTCAAATTGTAATCGATGCTTAAATTGTAAATAGTAGCATTATTTTATTAGCAGCATGATTAACAGAGTGATATAAATGTTTTTGGTTCTAATTGAAGCAAAAATATGAGGCCCAAAAACTTTTTATTTTATAATAGCGGGAGATTATTAAACAATACCTTTTTTTTAGTATGTTACAAAAATCCTGCATTTTTTCTATAGTTTGTAATACAATAAATAGGCCCAAAATGATACGTCTCTTTCTGGTCATTTTTATAGTTTAAAATCTAAATAAAGTTGCGGTAAATGCGGCTTACGCCCCAAGTAGTAAATGCGGCTTATGCCCTGAACAGTAAATGCGGCTTACGCCTTCTTACCTTACGATATCAGATTCGGTATTCGCCCTTATTTAAACCCAGGCTACTGTCTTGTCTTGAGTTTCTCCAATATTAACGCATTTTTACTAGGTCATAGTCTGAAAATCAGAAGTCCGATAGAATCCCATATTAGGCTTGTCATTTTATAAACACCGTGTATAAAAAAGTGGTTAGCCATATGGAGGCAGTGGACATTAATTTAGCATGTAAGGATAAATTGAAATTTCCATTAAATTTAAGACTTAATATTAGAACAAATTTAATATTAATCTTACAGTCAGATAGACTAAGCGATTACAATATTGTAATGAGGCAAAAATGTATGAAAGTTGTATTTTTATTTACTTTGGCGGTGCAGATCCGACCTATGTGAAGAGTTGTCGCAAGTTATAGAAAAAAATTACAAAAACGGACGAAGGATTAAGTATCTTTTTTAATTTTTTCTATTTCGTAAGTATATCCCATATTCGCAAAAGTCATTCTGTACAATTTCTGAGAAATTTTACTTGTGAAATTTTAAAATACTCAATTGGTTTTAATAATAGAGATATTCAACAAAATGGAAGTTAGTAATTTTTGCTTATAACAATATTTTTTGATGATATTAGGCGATCATACAACTGAAGCTATTTAATTGTTCAAAGTTTTGCATTTCATATAATGAGTTCTGTTTTTTTCCTAAAAATCAGTGAATTGTGTTCAATATTTTTTCTTTAATACTTTCAACGCCTCCGGGGAGGAAAAATTGGAAGTTTTAACTGGCAACATAATCATTGGTTTATACGAATATGCAGTATCTATTGTATTTTTGTACGAAAATATGTACAAACATATATTTTATCAGCCGAACTATAATACATTTGTAATAAAAGGAAAGATAGTTCAGTTTTTAGAGAATTCATTGCTGGATGTTCCAGCTAGCATGATATATTTTTCAGATTGATTTAACGCGTATACCAATAGCTGACAATATATTTCGACTATAATATATAGCTTAATATGTTTTGATACTAGAGGCTAAGCGCGGAGGGATAAAAGCAATAAATAGTTTGTGTACGCAATAAGTTCTAATTCAGAGAGGTGGCTTTAAAATTATTTTTTATCGTACAAAGTTAGCAAACGAGCATGCAGTCCACCTGATGGTAAGTGGTCAATGCCGCCCAATGGACACTAGTAATCATCCCTAAGTACAATTAAATCGTGCCTAAGTTGATCACGGATGCGTTGGTACCCCTTGCCGGCAACGACGCCTCTCCAAACCGAAACACAGAAAATTGCTTCACGGAGGATTATGACGGTGACGGTGGTACCTCTCCTGTCGAACTGAATGAGTTCTACCTGGCAAAACCTGGTGTACCATCAATATAATGCTGTACGATCGAAGACCAAATAATTAACACGTTTGACTTTAAAAAACCGACTTCAATTGAAGCACCTACATTTTAGCATAATAAAACTTTTACTCAGCCGATTTTCATAATATGTTATGGTACCTATCTTGAAACATACTCTTTCAAATAATACGAGTATCACCAAAATCTGTTCACAGCTCACGGAAATATCCATCAACTGTTTACTAAAAACATACGGACAACCCTCCTTTTTTAAGTCTGTTAAAAAGAGTCTCTCGCACAAAATATTAAAGCATACCAAATTTTGCCGACTTGTTTATACACGAACCACGCACACATACGTAGAGAAATTCGGGTGAATTGTACAATATTAGTCGCTTAGAAAACAATAAAATATCGCGATATCGTAATGAATAAGATATCGTGTGGAGTTAAGTGGGCAAATATATTTAGATGTCACATAAAAAGTCCAAACTCGTTACACGAAATTGCATTGCAGCTTGCATATATAACCTATTATAATATATGCAAGCTGCAAAGCAATATTCAAGGAATTGGTTTGCTATTTTTGGTTTCAGCGTACTTTGTTATGGAAATATTTATCTACATCTAATAAATATCGCCAGAGTTATCTCAAGCAAGATATTTGTACGTGTTGAAGAGATAATTTGAGCCCATTACTACTAATTTTGTTATGTAAGGGGGAACTCACGATACATTTTATTTATTTATTTGAAGGGAATGGCGTAAAAGAGAGGAGATAAAACAAAGGAATAATCATACAAATTGACCTAGAATCTCGAAAATATCTATGTATATATTTTTTTTGAATATATTTCTTGTATTCGAGTATTATTGTCGTTTGCTGCCATTCACTTCAAGTAGCATTTATTGCAACATGTGATTTTGAAACCGTCTCTCTGAATTAGACTGGCAAATTCATATCACTTACGTGATTTTATATATTAGGATACCATTATGTCTACCTCCAGGGACACGATGCTAGAATATTATTAACAGAATTTTACATTAGAATAACGACGATTCGCTCCTTACAACTGAGACTCAGGGTTGGATTATCTTGAGCAGTGTAGACGACTGTCTAGCCCAAGCTTCCAGAAAAAAAATATAAAATGTTTCTTCAAGTACTCACTGAGTCGGAAAACATGTTCAAGTGTTGCGGTTGAAAAAATATTATTATTTTGAGCAGTTAGAAAGGGCCCTTAAGGTCCAGAAGACGTTGCTTAGGGGCCCCGACATGACATAATCCCGCCCTGATTATACTTCACCAATCTGATCTAATGCGCAATAGTAGAGATACGCACGGTAATATGAGAATGAAGGCCAACACATGCCGAATGTTTTCAAACTGCTCATAGGACCTTCAACGAGGCTTAGTATAATCCAAATATAACAACCAGGATTGGTGGCTTAAAGTAACCATTATAAAATCAAATCATCGTTCTTGATAATGCATTATCTGCGAATAGATATTTTTTGCTTTTATTGTAAAACTTATTTGATTATTTGATTAACTGATTTTTAAAGCCCTGGTCGGTATAAGCCATTGATGGTCGTATGCTTTGCGATTGAAACATGGTGAAAAAGGCTGCATGTGTGAGAGTTCTCCATAAATGATTACATGTAGGTGTGTGGAATGTACTAGTCGACATTTGGCCAGTGGTACACTATGGCATAGCGGTTCTCATTCTAAGAGACGTGTCATTTCCTTATGTGTTACTAAAGACTATTCGGTTGACGTGAAGTAATTGTCGTTATTCTCATGTAAATGAAAAAAGTTCTACCTGTACTTGGTGTTTAATAAGAGTATTTCTTCACAACTAATGAAGGGATTGGGAATATGCAATACAAGTGAAACAATCTGTTTTGCTGGCATATTACATGCATTGTATATTAAAAATATAAATATTTACATGTTTTTGTTTAGAATCAGGGCATTCAGTAGTATCTCTTCCATTTTCTTTGTTACGAATATACGCTGAACTTTAGAAATGAGTCGACAAATAATGCATATCAATTTACTTAAATGTTCGAGATTTCGCATTCTTACATGTTTCTGCGATTTCTCTATAAGCGGTTGTTACAATAAATATTGTAAGTGTTGCATTTTTCCAATGCG
This sequence comes from Codatractus imalena, assembly GCA_018248975.1. Lineage (NCBI taxonomy): Eukaryota > Metazoa > Arthropoda > Insecta > Lepidoptera > Hesperiidae > Codatractus > Codatractus imalena. The sequence continues at coordinate 455 of DWJS01000709.1, read as the reverse complement.
TTTCATTTTTATTTATATTTTTACGTGTATGCGCATTTATTCATGCGAGTGACAAGTTATTGATAGCAAAAGAAAACATGTCCCAGCAATATTCGGACAGTCTTTTAAAACAACTGTTATAAAAGTCTTAGATTAATTTAGCGTATTTTATTTTATTTGAATAAAGAAAAGAGGTTTTTGTTTTGTTTTTAATAACTTACTCTTCGTGTAAGTAAAAGTGCGTTATAGTTTTCGGTTGTGACTTTTGGAAATTTTATTTTCCTGACCGGAATATTTATACTAGCTCTTCCTTGGGACAATGAAATATTTTTTGTAAAGATAGACAGCTAGATTACATTTATTTTGATCGTGAATAGTATTTTTTGATTCTCATATAAAATAAATTATTTTTCTTTTTATAACACGCAGGTGGTCGGTTTAATAAGGTACATATAGTAATAATGAACACAATATTG
>DWJS01000708.1:0-10449 GCA_018248975.1 Codatractus imalena | reverse complement strand
TTTCTTTCTTTTTATTTACCTGTATTAATGTTTGTGTATTTTCGTTGGGTACAATAAAGAGTATTATTATTATTATTCTGTACCTAATATAAAGATTTGTCATTTTATTGAATTAACAACCTTATCACTAAGCTTTAAGAATCGATATCAATTTGGTTTGGCTTTCGTATTAAGCTGCTAAATTACGTTCGACTTAATTATATGAATTTTTATTAATAATATTTGTGTGATGTGTGTCGAACTGACAACGCTCCGATTTTTGTTGACAGAAAAGTAAATTGCCACTGAATAAGTAAATACTTTAATATAAAATTGAAGTGTAATTTTGAAAAATATTTTTTAAAAGCAATGCGTATTGCATTTTCAAATAATTTGAAAATATGAAGAACTTTTTTTAAAGAAATTGTTTCTGCTTGACTGTAAATCCGTATAACTATTTGCTTTACAATCTAAAGCTGGAAACAATCTATTTTGACATGACTTTAACCCAGGTAAAAAGTAACTTTATTTCCTATAATTATGTAAATCATACACAAATTGTTGGTTCGATCCGCACACGAAGGGATCTGCACCATTGTCATTAGGATAGCACAAAAAACGTCCAACAAATATGTAGCCGCAACCGCAAAATATACAAGTACCGTCGGATATCATAACAAAATTTATCGCACGTGTGATCTTTGTGTGTTCTCATTTTTAAATATTTAGTTATCAGTTTTAAATATTCAGAGTACAGAGATTATTAAAACCATTTAGGATTTCTGTTTTGTGTTGATTTGACTTGACAATGTCTTGGTTTTAGGACAATGATCTGTTACGCTTAATAAGATGTAGCCCTGAGATAGACGGACAGACGGACAGTGGAATTTTGGTCTTATTTTCATCTATTGTATATGGAACCCTAGAACAGAATAAGGAGCATAGTGCACCACGCTTCGGACCAAGCTTGTATAATACGACATTCAATATAGCTCCCGTATGTAGATGAGTGTGGAAGGCTGCCAGGGGACACATTCCGATGTAAATTCTCAGTTTTGGCTCGTTACTTTCAGATTGGTCCGCGACCTCTATTGTCGCTCTATTCTGGGCCAGTAGAATGGTAAAAATATTATCACATGGAAATTGCAACAATTATATTTCTTGATTGTAATCATACATATTAAACATATGGATATTATATTTTATATAACGTATTATATTAGAATTAATAAGAATATTACAGTTATTAACATTAAGGTTTTCGATATCCAAATTCCATTCGGTCCACTATGAGAACCATGATGTACACATGAGTACACAAACACCCAGACCCAGGACGAAAAATTTACATTCATGATTTAGAACCTAGAACTAATAGCTAAGCCGGGCGAATTGACATTCACAGCAATTTCGCGTTCTTCCATTATCATAATTCCATAACATCCATTCTGCCCATGTAAATAATTAAATGAAAATGGTAATAGACCATTTTCATTGTTCTCTCGCTTATATCACAATATTAAGATTAGAATATTAACAACTCAAATGTCGTTTGAAATTCGTTGGGTTAAAAAGCAATTCGATGCGAATAGACGCAAGTACAAAGCTATTTATTTTAAGTTAAATTATTACAACCATGTAGACGCAACATAATTGTACTGAAACTTCCATATACATGTAAATAAACTTCAGAACAAACACTGCTGGAAATAAGTGTAATAGTAAACTAGCAGAAAATAACAATAATACTAATCCGAATAAAAACAATTTCCCCGCTATAAACTCTCGCATAAAGCGGTCCTAGTAAAGCCGAACTATAAACGGAATTGATAACTGTTGGAAAGCACATTGTGCTTTACAGCTGTTTTATAGCTACTGGATGGTTTATGCGTGAGCGAGCCAACATTGTACTTTAAGTTTAGTACTGCCTGATAAGGGTGCTACTTTTATTAGTACAGTTGCGGCATAAATTAATTTTGTTCAATCACCGACGCGATCCAAGAGGGGTGTTAAAACTCTGTCGTGTGTCGTGTCTGTCTGTGACAGCGTAGGTTTCAAACGAGTGAACTAATTTTATTTTTTATTTCGAGGGTTTCATATTTCAGAGATTCAAGACAATTTGTTACGCCATTTGAAGACTATTAGCTCATTTTCTTCGTCAATCTAAAATACGTATATATTGTTTTAACATTATTACACATTTGCGCGTGAAATTACTTTATTACATTTCCTTAAGTCTATATTTACGGATTCACTGTTGGACATACGTTTCTCTTAAATGGCTGCACTTCAACCAGTTCCATGATTTTTAAATCTAATGGTTTCCCTCTATCTTCTTTAGATCATCATGCCACCGAGTGTAGGATCTGCGCTTCTTTTGCCTAAATGTGGTCACCACTTTAGAACCCTTCACATCGTAAGGTCTCTAGTCCTCCGAGCAATAAGTTTATACATTACGACATATATTATAAAACGTATGATATTCGTGACCGTTTTTGCATTCCACCGTTAGTTTCTATGATTAAAAAAATGGTGCAATTAACCTAATTTCACAAAAACTAGACAGACCATGCAGCGAATGGAGCTTAACGAACAAACAATATTCCGCTCCGTTTCGTTCACTATTGAAAAATTTTGCAAAAAGTTGGACCAGTCGTTTGCATTCACATTACAATTAGGCCTTTATTCTTTTTGTTTTACATAATGCTTGCAACCGTTTATATTTGCTGGTATCCACTGGTGTAACCGTATAGCTGGCAGAAACACACTACTACGCTGCCCTATTTTAAATTGATAGAGTGGAGTATTAGTGGCCAACCCATGTAGGATGTTTAAAGAACTGTCCATAAAGTCTATATTAAGGTTTAACGACCGCTACCCAAGTATAACAACCGGACCGACGGCTTGTTATGCCCTCACAAGCATACCTCATGACGTATGGACAACGGAGCCTTTCTAATAACCCTATTGGCTCCGTTAAGGGTACCCACCTTTTGCACTATTTGGGTACTGAATCCTTAAAATGACTTATCATACAAATAATAGCGTTTCTACCAACAATACTAAAACTAAACATGTTACCTGTTAGTAAATGTTACCTTTATTGTATGAAAATAATATAAACGAATGACACTTAAAGTTGTATGCGTACTCGTTCAATTTTATCAGTTACCCTCAGAAATAAAACCCAACTATCCCAAGATAAAATGCGACCATTTTGAATGGAAGGCATTGTACATGTAAGCATAATCTTTTATGCCCACAGTCGCTCAAAGGCTGGAGCAAGGAGTTGAGTACTTGTGCAACTTATTAGGGAATTGAACTTTATTACTTTCATCATATAATGTAGTTATTGTCGAATGTACTAAAACGTACTGAATCGAGGCAAGCTTAATAATTTAAAACGTTAATATTTGCTTGAAAACTTACGACATATTTTAGTGTACCTTACCTAAATAGGTGTCAATGGGGCCCTATTCCTAAGGATCCACTGTACATCTTTTGAACCGTAATAGATAGACTGGAAATTATTACGTAGTGTATACTACCGTAGATGCTATAATAACAAATATTAAAAATAAAACAAGATAAACACTTTATAAAAATAGTTTTATAAGTCCACGGCTTCTAAGGTGCCACTACGGGGACTGCGACTACCCACATGAAGTGTGATATTGTTACGACATCCGATGATATTTATATATATATATCGCTTGTTTTACTTCGTTGATAATGAATGTATTAAGGAACCTTTTCAAAAGGTACCGCGACATTTTGGGAGAGATATCGGGTTATGTGGGATTTTTACCGCACTAAAACGACCCCTCGGTGGCCTACCTCAGCGCTATGTAGAGAACACCGGGATCTCCATACGGAACACACCGGTGTCCTGTGAACGCGACGCCCGTTAGGGCTCTACCCGGGAGGAACAATGTGTCCTACCCGACCCAACCAAAAATAACAACGTACACGCCACATGTAATGTCGTCCTTCCCGGGTTGCTGACTGGACGGTTCGAGCTTCCACTTTCCCCGCCCGCAACCCAGAAGGTCCCCATTTAGTCGCCTCTTACGAGAGGCAGTTCTTACGGATTTACCTTAGCTCGTATTCTAGTCCCGAGCTACAGGGATGATAATACTGTAACCTACACTAATATTATAAAAATGAAGAGATCATTTGTGTTTGAACGCGCTAATCCGTGAAGGTTGTTGTCGAAAGTAAAAATATCTTCTTGAATTAGATAGGTCATATTGAAGAAAAATTTAAGTTGTAAGTAGGCTATAAATATCCAGTTTAGAATCCGGTGATCTAGCTTGATCTAGATAAAAATGGTGTTAGGTATTTTTACGCGGTAAGAGTAAAAAATCTTTGAATTGTGGACTCGTTTTCAAACGAGAATAAAGCCGCGTGACATAACTAGTACTAATTGTTGTATGTTTGTACATTGTGTTGTGCTTTTGTATATTGTATGTTTTAATCGCTTATCACTTGATTGTAAGACAAGTCATCAGATAACTGTTTCGGAATTAGTTGTCAAAGATTGATTGTTGGAAGAACAAAGGCTTTGTTCTCAGACCCGTTAATATTTAATTTATCTGTCGGGATTGGAATTGGGCTTAATTTTGTGAGTAACTGTTAATGATTGCAATATTGTATCGTTTTCGTATCAAAATTGGTGAAGTTTTTTTTATGATAAACTAAGATAGGTAGTGGCAAAAATATTTAAGAAATGATTTTTCTTTTTGCGTGATAGATTTGTGATATTATGTATAAATATGTAAAAAAATCAGTCTATCGGTTCAGGTCATCTCTATTCGAGTCTAGATTATGCAATGCAAAAAATGTGCAAATGAAAAATTTTCGTAGTTATTTGACGATCGGTCAGCCATACGCACTATACCTCCGTTCTACAAATCCCGCGTTCCAATAAAATGTAATAAAAACTCCGCCCGTGACGATATCAGTTTTTCGATCTATTTTGGGTGTAATGTCAAAAATAACAATATTAAAATTTTGAATTATTCTTTTTTGTATTTGTCCAGTTGAATCTTCAGTATCAGTTTTATTCAAATCACATTGGGACACAAATGTCAAAACGAATAATTCGCAACAAAAGCGCTTTGACGAGCAACATTCGTACACTACACAGAATGGAATTCAAATAGAATAAAAACATAGCTTTGCCCCTAATTGTAGTTCGGAACGGCCATGTAAGTCGGGAAAACGCTTTTGCAATTTCATTCAAACGAACGAAACAATTCCAAATTTTGTTGCATCACAATTATGCTTCACAATATTGTTACCGAGTTCATATTGGGATATAATTGCTCTGGGCCATCTCTGTTCTCTGCTATAATAATATGACACTTTGAAAGTGACATATTCCAAAATTCTCGGCTCCTGGGAATTCTATCCGAAGGAAAAGGCTTTTGGGAAATAAAGAAATGTGTTCGGATGAAAAAACGCCAAACAAAAACACGTTTGTAGTGGCGTACGCAACATTTACATGTACCGCCAGATATCTTTACAACATATTACAAATCACACTTCGTGCGGGTACTCGCACATTACCACAACGACATAAAAGATGTCACGACTTCTTATAAGTAATTTTTATTATTTTTAAATCTTTATTTTACTCCTTAGTTTTTTAGTATTGTTGTTATAGCAGCCATAGCCATAGTCATATTACTCTCTCTGTGAAGACTTCGAGTATCTACTTATCTATTATGGTTCATAAGATATAGCCCTGTACCAGACCGACGGATAACGGAACCATAGCAACTAAACGATGTTACACTGCTAACGTGCACTGTTTGTATACGTAACCCTAAAAATAACCCATTTATTTAATTTTACAAATAAAAATAAACATTAACACATTAAATTTACAATGTGTCAGACATAACAATCCTTTTAGGTCAAACAACTGTAAAATTCGTATAAAATTTCGCTAACAATTTGCACGCGTCGCAAACATTTTCCACGTGCCTAACTTGAGTTATTCTCTCAATGTGTGCATATTTTGACGATCAACGGAAATATTTCCCGAAAGTTGTTCGGGAATTATTCGGATAAAACCTTTGTTTCGTTTTTAGCGCAAAGCGGTGGAGCGAAAGGGATTGGTGAATTTAGTACGAGTATGTGTCCGAAATGGAATGTTTCTGTTACAGGGTCGCGATATTTTGACAAATAAATAATGAAATCGAACCCATTTAATGACATACTTATCCGTAGAATCTTACGCTTCAAGACTTGGTGTATTTCCCAAAAATGGTGGTGGACTTTGCTTCCAACTTGGTCATTTTGGAAGCAACCACGATGCTACAGCCAGGCAGAAAACAAATGATTTCAATAGGAAGAAGGATATCTTACTTTTAATCCTTGACGCAAAAAGAGGGATGTTACAAGTTTTACCATTGTATCGGACGTTTTGGCGTGTATCACCAAAGTAATGAACCAAATTTGATGTGTTTATGTTCTTTGTACGTGGATTGATCGAGACTATAATTAACTAACATTTAAGTTCATCAGCTGTTTTCATCATTAGTTACGGGTTTTATATCCGTCTTCAAAAAGTGGGGAATTCTCAATTCGATAGTTTTTTTTAAAATATTACTTATATAATATAACTCTATCATTTATTAACTTATTTGGAATTTTGTTTTTTGTTGGAAAAGGGATACTTCTAAGGAGGTTTTACGATTTCTTTGGTATTCCATAGGTTTTGAAGATACAGCAGGGAACCCTTCAAATTCTAAAAGGAAAAGTATAGTGGTTGAAATAATAATGACAATTCGACACTCGAACTGAGTAGATTGGCTTTGCAATTAAAGTCGGTCGGTTTTTACGCGTTTAGCAGTCATTATAACTTAACTATCATACAATATCGGATATAGTTTCTAATTAATACCCACCACTAGGATGTAATTACTTTAATTTACGTATATTAATTTTAAGCAACATTACTATTCATATCGTAACGTCAGAACGACGCCATTACAAGATTACGTAACGGTAGTGAAACAACAAGACGGTGGACATTTATATGCAAATGGCGGAACTTAATCGTTCAGTGGAATTAAATGGAAATATTTTAAACTTTCGCTTTGCAAGACAATTTGACACCAAATTATTTTTAGGACCAATTAATTATCATTATAACTGATAAAAAATTGAAGAAGGCATATTTCATACATGTGTTTTGCTAAAAGTACAGATATTCATGAGCTGCAGTTATCACAGACCATACATATTCATATATTGCATATTTTTGCTATTTCCGAAATGACTGGTGAACTTAATTTCAAATGTGATAGAACTGTTCGTAGTAAGTCACCGGTGTCGACATCGCCACATCTGCTTCTGCCTAATGACATCGAAGTTAAGCATTGCTGTGATCTGGCTTGACTTTGGTAATGGAGAAACATTTATGAGGCATCCCAACTTAAGTGCTGAAGGGTAGACCCGTTCTGGGGTTGACTACATATGCCCATGGGCGACAATTTTCACTGACCACCACGGGGACTGCATATTCATTTGCTAATTCAATTTCATAAAAAAAATATTATGTAAAATCGCAGGGTAATCGTATGATTAAGAGCCTATGTAGCTTCTCTGTCCGTATCTATATATCTTACCGCAACAAAGAATCTAATTCGAAGGCCGCTTTTGTATGTGTCTCTCTTACGTTTACAGATAACGACCGAAGAACGAATAGAAATTCCATCGTTTTACCTTTTACCTCTCTTAAAGTATTAAAGCTCTATTCAGTTAGTGTTCAAATTTAAACAACAGTCACAATGACCAATTCTTGAAACTGAATTGCGTCCTAGTTTCCTCACTGCATAGTGACTATTCAAAATAAACTCTCGCTATGTAATACGGTCTAATTTCGCTAACATTAAAATGTACTCACGCCTTCCTCGAACTAAGACAGTGTGAGCAATTGGTGTTCTAACTTGTTTTGAATTTTACAGTCCGTGTCGTTTGTAGTTGCTTAGGAGTGGAATTTTATTGTTGTTGCGTTGTTCTATTGTTGTTCTGTTGTGGGGGAACTGGAGCTAATTTGTTTCACTAACGAGCAATCCAACTGTTTGTTGTCTAATTGGATTAGTTACACGCGTTTTTAGGATCTAATACCTTATAATTGGGCAGGGAAAATTTTAATTAACCTATGTGTAAAATGAGAATATTTTTAGGTAAATTGTGGCATACTTAAATCAATCAATCAATCCACCATCCACGGATGGTAAATGACCATTCCCGCCCACGAACAAGACCTACCCCTTAAGGGTGAGACCTTACGACATGTTTAAAACATTGCTATTATTACACAGAAATAAGTGTAGCGGTGGTGCCTCCGGAGTAGATCTTTAAAGCCTGAATGTCTGACTCATCTAAACCTAAATATATCAACAATGATAAGTGAACATTTGCACTTGGTGGACTTTGGTCTATACACTTATCCACCCCTTGCAATAGGGTGCAAAGAGTGGATAATAATACTCATTAAACTATCCATATTGGGGGAAAACCTATTAAATTCGTACAATTCTACGTTGTAAGATAAAAACTTTGTCACGAATAAACTGCTAAAGAAAATCTCTATCTTTTCTCCGAAAGAAAAATCCTTAGAAAATTCTCACAAAGATTCTATCTCCAAATTTCCGTACATCGGAGATTCGGAATAATATAATCGTAACAAACACGATCTTGGATACTTGAGTAGGCAATCACCTCCAGAAGATTATGGCCCTTATTCCGAGCGTATTTTGTGCTATATTTATGTACACTGCCAAAGCCGATTTAGCTGTATTGAATGTACCAATATTTGAATTTGTAAAGCGAAAATATGGTTGCTTCATGTGAAATGTAACTTCATACGTAATATTTCACTTAGATGTTTAACGCGATGTTTAAATCTCTCTGGTGCTACAGTATCTAATACTGTTACCTGATGAAGTCTTATATACCTATATATACAAGAAATTATTTAATTATACTGATAACGAAAATAATAGAAGGTAATTATACTTAAAAATCTACATAAATGCCACATACATACCACATTTGCTGGTGGTAAAGATAATAATAATAATAATAATACACTCGTTAGGTTCGACCGGGGAGGTACCACCGCCACCCTCATAATCCTCCGTGAAGCAATTTTTGTGATTCGGTTTGGAGAGGCGTGGTTGCCGGCTATACTTAAATACGATGCGAACATCTTAGTCCTCAGGAGCGGATGCGTTGCTACGCATCTGTGATCAAACTTTGGCATGATTTCATTGTATTTAGGAATGATTACTGTTGTCCATAGGCGGCATGGACCACTTACCATCAGGTGGACTGCATGCTCGTAAAAAACAAATATAAAAGAAGAAATTGTAGTCTTGAACTAGTCTTGAGCTAATCCTGCCTTATAAAATCAATGACAAATGCTACTATTGTCTAGTTTGGTACGACTTAGTGTTAGTTACAACACAACCAAGGTAAATGTCGCTGATCTCAGGTTAGACTCCCAATCTGATTTTGGAGATGCTTGCAGATGTCCATGGATGACAATGACCATTGCACTGGACCGGTGGACTGCATTTTTATCCGCTTGTATTTATTTATTGAAGGGGTCAAAATAGATATTAACGAATAAATAAATAATATTTGAAACTACACAAAACTCGCGATAATTTTTGTACAGTATATGTATATATCCGATAAACATCGGATATGCATATGTATATCGGATAAATATCAAATATCGGATCGGATTATGATATTTATTATAAATATCGGATTTTTGCGAACCCTGATATGAACTAAGAGTTTGTTTGTGTTACTTAGCTTTCAGAGTAAAAGATACACGTACCAAGTTCTGCCTCATGATACTTCAACGGGATACATTTCCTGTGGCACGCAGACACCAGCCTATTGTACATGTCCGACATCATCTCTATCTCCAATTCCTGGACCAGCTGGAGTTTCGCTGGATCTAATTGTGGTACGGCCGCCATTTTTGTACTTTTAACACTCTTTTTGGACTACTCTTAAGACCTGCAATTAAAGAACATAGTTAAACTATTGTATATAATATTGGGGATATTAAGCTTATTTAGATCTCGACTGGTGGTGATTAGACGGTTACCATAGTACAGGCTTTGCCTAGTTTGGGATTAGGTGTCTGTTTGTAATTTATCCAAATTTATTAATATTAATTTAAAAATTTAGGTGCTACATTGCAATATATGTATATACAAAAGTACTTCTAGCAACAAAACCTTTCGCATGTATTTTCACCATATTGGGATGAAACTATATAGTTTCATATGTTTTTAAACTAGTATTATCGCGGAATTTATACATTTTATTATGTAACGGGTTACTCACGATACGTTTTTTATTTATTGCCAATATTCCGACCCAGTTACACGGATCGTGGTCACGGCGAAACTGCGGTGGCGGGGAGAAACC
>DWJS01000707.1:0-10451 GCA_018248975.1 Codatractus imalena | reverse complement strand
GCGCAAGCGGTACAGTTATGCCTGCGTATGCATGTGTGCGTGTGTGTGTGTGTGTGTGTGTGTGTTTCTATGTATGTTTCTGTGGTTTTATGCTAGTTTTATGTGGTTTTGTGCATATATATATATATTATATGTATCAATTCGCAAGTGTGTATTGGCACCACATAAGTTTCATTCTTTATTATTAAAATTACGTTCCTAAGCTAAACATATGGCGCAGCTGTCTTTAGACTTCTCTTAGTTTATTATCTTCGTGTAAATCATCTCGTCGCCCCGTTGACAGATTTTACCGTGATTCATTTTGCGGTAAGATCACTGTGAGCTTTTTTACGCAAAACCAATACCTCCTCGAGTTCATTACGGAGAAAGCCTTGGTGCGCTCTCTACCAGATTTTACTATTTTCGAAATGAGCGACATAAGATTTAGGATGCCTTTTAAATTTTGAAAGCAGGGCCCTTTTCGTACGATGTATACATGATCATACATTTTTTATGTTAGCATAGAGTTGTTAACGTAAGGCAGCCTTTTTTCTTTCTACATTTTACGACTTCCACTGCAGAGAGCAGTCGCGAAATTTCCGACATCATTACAGATGCAAATACAATCAATGAATACAGATAGTTAATACACAAACACCTTATGTGTATAATTAGCCAAACTAACTTAAATAGTATCTTTCTACAGAGGTAAATTAATAGTAGTAGCGAAAATTGCTTATAGCATCTAAAAATATGAGTTTATAAGTTCACTAGAGGGTAAATAATATCAGAGGATACTAAATACGATTTAGTGAAGCTAATGTCTCTAAAAGTGCATTTTATATTTAAGTAATCATATACCGTTAGTTGAATTGTAGTACCCTTTAAATTCTTATCATTAAAATTATGTTCGTATCATTTAAAATAAATTTCCCCGTACCCTTTAGATTACGTGCCCCAAATGATGTCAACTCAGTAACAAAGATAAGTCGCTCGTCCCCAAAAAGGCCTCATCAAAAGTTCCATGTTTGAACCGTGCTTGCGAGAGAATTTGAGAGGATATTGATGCTGACTATAAGCCTCTGAGCGGCTTTTATTGGTCAGTTTTAGTCGGATTTTTAAATTTTTAACTAGCATCAAAGCTTTGTAGCGGTAAAATTCTTTATGTTTTATTATGAAATACGGGTACGGTATTGAATATGAGTGCTCTTGTTTCTAAGAAAAAATCATCAAATTCATGTGTTATAAAAGCATATTAGAGGATTTATTGATGAGCTGTAGTCCGCTTTAAAATATCAACTCACAAGAGACTTTTTGTAAAAGAAAAGATTTTCAGCTTTAGCCTTTCTAAGTGTAACGTAGGAGTCATCTACATATTCTTATTAGGGAAGGCGATCTAAATTCTGATCAATCGAACGAAGTATTTCTTCTCGTACCTTTTAGATAAAGTGCCCCAAATGATGTCAACTCCGTAACAAAGATAAGTCGCTCGTCCCCAAAAAGGTCTCATCAAAAAGTTCCATGTTTGAACCGCGTTTGCGGAGAATTTGAAAGGATATTGACACTGGATATAAGCGATGCGAAGTCGGATTCTTGGATTTTCATCTCGCTTGACATGTCTTAAAGAGCACTGAATGTTAAAAAATCGCTTAAGTGTGAAATGGACTAGCATATAAAGTATCTTTTTGTATTGAAATGAATTATTACACAAGGACTAATTTATATGCTGAGAGATCGTAGATTTCACTATTAACGTAGATTTAAATCTACTACGCGATTGGGTATACACGAAATGCCTCACTGCGAGTAGATATAGTACGAGTCGGCAATGTATCCCAAATTGTATTAGTGGTCGAGTTTCAGCGATTATTATACCGCCATCTATCGATCGTCGAAGCCTCGTTAGTGTACAACAGGGTGCACCACGTGCAGGTGACCCCCACATAAAGAGTTCCGTACCACCATAATTAAGGTCATCGCTATCAGACAAGGACAGAGTTGGAATGCCTAGTTTCTACCAATAAGGCAGAGGCGTAAGGCATAATGTCGATCCGACAGTAGAAGCAAAGCATAAACAGAATAAGCATAAGCAAATAGCAAGCATAAGCAAAATAAGAATAAAAATTGTAACTGTCAATTTATACCCCCTATACCACTGTGTGTACGCCTGTATCCGGTACCCCTGTAGACCCGTAAAATTAATATATTCCATTCATTCATTTCATATTAGTATCTTGCTTTAAATAGGACTTGATGCCGTTCACAGGAGCTTTTCTCCCCCTTCTAATCAGACGGAACACTACATTTAAATATTTAATTTGATATACATCGTGTTTGCTTAACACACTCCGTTAGACGTTAATCAATGCATAACCTTCCGTAAAAGCAAGTTGTACTCCACCCTACTTGCCTCTTAGAAACGAATCGACGTTCAGAGTAATATAATTTCGCGTCACGTTTTCAGGCGAAAGCTTTACGGAATTCGGTCTTGATGGCGTTTTGATACACATTTACATTCCCGTAATAACTACGTAAGTTGGGTCTGATATTTCAATTTAGAGATAAGACTGGGATTAATATTATCTACAGAGTGCTCTCAACGTGGAAATTTTTAATGTGATCCCGCTTGAGTTCTCAAGGTTGTGGTTTCTGCTTTTTTAATAGGCTCGTGTTTTGGTGTAAGTAATTTCTACTTTTAGGATACGTACCCAAATGGTGCCAACGAGATCATGTTACTAATGCTCCACCGTCCGTATATTCGTCTCAGAGTTGTATACCTGCAGTAGGTAGAAACTTGAAATTTTAAAAGTAATTAAAAAAATACAGATACCTCGTAACCTATATCACGATCCGCAGGTGGTGCGGTCACCATACCGCTCTGACACTCAAACGGTTCCGAGTTCGATCCCAGGCTAGCAGAAAACTAAGCAATATATCTATTTTGATTTCTGCTTTGGATCTGGGTGTTATTTTTGTCTTTGTGCGTGAACATGGCATCCACGACACATGGAGTCCGATTGTCGGGCTGTAGATTGTAAAAAGAGTATTTTATATGAACAACGACACTGCCTTTAATAATTAAGTTAGGTCTTACGCAAGCATAAAGTACCATACTCTTTAATAAAATGGCCAAATTCTAGGCTAACCATATATTGTACTGTTTAGTTACATTTGTATACTTAATTGTTGCATAACATACGGAAGAGATAAGTACTTAGAGATGTGTATATATCTGGGGATTTTCAGCAAAGCCTACGCTTTTACAAAATGCATGTAATATTAAACACATTAAATAAAACGACCAACAAAAATACTCTAACAAGAGGTAGAAACAACCGCAAAACCACAAACAATGGCATAGAAATCGTGATTGCGCCTAATGAGCCCAAATTATTGACCATGTAGCGTTTCGACTTAACAAAATGGCACGCGCGATGCTAATTAAAATCTAGGTTATGTAGCGCCAAACGTTAGTGATGTGTTTGAATGTGTTTTGGACAGAAAATGCGCTTCACGCTCCCGGCTATGGCCCATTTCGTCTCATGAGTCCCAATTTAAGCGCAGATTAGCTGAATGCAGCTGCTGTAAAGCGCTTTGCGCTAGTAACATGATTCGGGATATTATAGCCGTAGCATGAGAGATAACACATTACTATGCTAGTTTTTAGAAATGTTTTGTTTCACTCATTTAAAAAAAAATATTCATGAGATATATGTATGTTTTAAGCTAGTTTTGCTAACATAACTATTATATTTTTATGTTAATGTTATGTTGTTTAAAATTTATCAGTAATATTTTATAATAAGTTATTTTTTCCGTCCTAAAGGATTTGAGTAACAAATAGTAATAAAAATCTGTTATGAGCTTTATTACATGTTTTGTAAGCACATAAAAGTCAAACTGACTTAAATGAGAAAACATCCTTAATCTCAATTCGATCGTTGTATTATATGTAGTCTATTAGGTAACTTGCTATTTATGGACTGTTTCCAATGATCTCATATTTGTCTAAGATGTATTCATTTAATATTGAGGTTTAGATGCGTTTGTCGGTTTAAAAAGAGAATTAATGAGTGTCTGTCTAGAATTATTTTTAGAAGGTTTCAATACTTTTTTTACATGTTTTACTTACTGTATCTGACAGTAAGTGTTACATATCGACCTTGATTTTGGCTTTTTCGAGCGTCACCTCTATCAATCGTGTACAAGGCCTTTATTTACTTGTTTTATCAATCTTCACTTGAGTATAGTGTCAATTTCAAATTTTAATTCGTGGTTTTAAATACCACCTTATTTTAGCACGTAAAATATCAATTGCGTTATCTTTAACAATATTTTGTGTTGTAACAACTCATTATAGATATCAGACTGCCAGTGCTTAGTACGACAAAATGCGAAGTCAGCCGATTATGGCTGATAATCTTTTTCTAAAGCTGGTTGGGTAGCAGTAACCGTTGCAAATGAACCACAAAATCATTTACCTCTTCATATAAAGAAAAATCTTCTCAATCTCGTCAAGTGAAGTTTTTTATTTCATAGCGCATTGGTTCATTAGGTGTTTTATTTACTCACGCTAATGCTGGATAGTTATTCCAAAACAGTTGCCAACGTTTCCGGAGAAGCATTGTAGCTATTAACAAATCAGTATGGTTAGCACGACTGTGTATAGATTTTTCCAGTGCTTATACTGTATGTTGACGGAAATACTATTTTGTATAGAAGAACGAAAGATGGGGAATGAAATTAAATTTATTAAGTGCAAAACATTTCACGGTTCGAGTTTGAGTAATTAAAGAAGTCAACGAGCATGCAGTCCACTTGATGGTAAGTGGTCTCTCCTACTATATAAATTTGCAATCAAGTGTCGATAGGATTGAAGATCTGTCTCAGAGTCAAAGTTAAAAGACCTTATCTAATAGCCGAATTGATCTATTTTAATTCGGCTATAAGATATATTGGATATATCCGATACATTACCCCTGATGATTAAATGAAGGTTAAATATGATCGTATAAAAGTCCTTATCACATCCATCAGCTCTTAACTCTGTTATAAAGTACCTTACTTATAGCGATAGTGTACCAGTTGCGATCCACGAAGGGTTCCATTAAATGACGGACAAGGAATATTTGGTGAAATCACCTTCGACTCTGAATTTGACTTTGAATGAGGATGACCTGTTTATTTTTGTACGAAATGGTATCAAGTATGCGAATAGTCACCCATGGACTGTATTTGAACGGTTCTTGGTACAGCTACAAGTGCGAACAGCGCCAAGAACAAATGCGAAGTGTTTTAAAGGACTAACGTGAAACTCTTTTATTTTCGTGCTGCTTTTTTGTATACGTACATACATAATGATTATAAAATAAATAATTATCAATGTAATCAGTCGAGAGTTAATGAACGCCTTTGTTAATATAATGGTGTATTGATTTCGTTTTGTTTCATAATTAATCACAAACTTCCAGTTAATGTTGTCTGTTTATTTATGTGACGAAATTTTAATTAATAATTACTGAACGTTACGGTGAAGCTCGAATTGCAATCTATAGTTTTCCCATGCGGCTCGTGCTCGGATCACGCATCCCAGCGTTTTTATAAAAGGAACCCAATATATTTGAAATTAAATAAGTTAATTGTTTTTACAATTATATCGAATGTGGCAGACACACATATATACTTACACATATATATTTATATTATATAATTATTTATTATTTACACAAAACATGCATTACACATAACATAACGTAAACACAACAACAACACGTTTACACAATATATTAATATTAGTATATGTATAAGTACAATATAAAATATGTATTATATTTTAACGGAGATCGGTTGCCGTGTGCAATGGAGACGGACTGACGCGCCGCCGCCGGGCGTGTACCGTTATTCGTGCACACCACACGATGCGCCCGCGCACGGCGCACAGAGGAACCAGTCGACACCTTGCGCTCGTACGGCTAACCCGCGCCGCTTTATGCTTTTACTCATACCTAACCGCGTGCTTGAATTATCGTGCTTTCTGTTTCTTTCTGTGCTTACTGTATCTTCTTTGTTATTGTGACTTTTATACGTTAATTGTGACTCTCTTTTCTGCTCAATTCTCCTTCTTTGTGTAGTGTGCTTCCTGTGCTTGTGAACAATAAAAAAACTGTGAATCCGTGAGTAACTTTCTGTGTTCTATCCTCATACACACGCACCATCCACACTATACATCCATTGACAGCCACAAAAAGAAGTCTTTTTGACAAGTATGAATTGAACCATTCTAACAGCGAATTTCCTATTCCATATAGTATATTTAATTTAGTAGTAAGAGAGAATGATTTACTTTATCAAAGGCGCTAGAGAAGTCTGTATAAATGGTATCCACTTGTTGGCGTTTGTCGATATAGTGGGAAAGATGGAATACCAAGTTGGTTTGTACAGAGCGACTATTCTTGAATCCATGTTGGCAAACGCTCGCTCAAAGTAGACGTGTTATGATAGGACATACTAAGAATTCAAAAAGTTTAGAGAGGGCAGACATATCGAAATGGGACGGTAATTTTTAATATCGCAAATGTCGCCATTTTTGAAAACCGACAGCTAACGATTTATTAAAAATTATAGAGAGTGGAAGGGCAAGATGAATACAATAATAAATATATAAATCACAAAGTAATAAACTCTTATTAAATAGAAAATAAATAAAAGTTTCTGCTCCCATAATGTCATAATAACGTTGGTACGATAAACACACACAAACTAATCAGGTAAACTTCAAGGTCCAGAACGATCTAAGATTATCATTTACATGTCTGCTCGACTAGAGAGAGTTATATATCGTCAAATAAATTTAAGGGGGGTCCGACTGCAGCTGGAAAATGTTCTGAAATTAAATCTTAATTCATCCCGGTTTTATTTTGGCTCATAAGTACCTTTATTAATAAGTAAGTTTGCACATCATAGTTGAATTCAATGAAACAAAAATAGTAGGTTATTTTGTGTGCTAAAAATGTGCTAAAATTACCTTTGGCCATAAAAAGAAATACAAAGATAACAAAAAAAGCCATAAATGAGACCGTTATAAGCTACAATAATATCTGTTCTCCACCACTTATGAAATCAACCTTTTCCAGTTATCAGTTTTATCGGAATAAGATCGCCAAATTTAGCCATTTACAAATCACGATCGAAATGTACGGTGTGGTGCATCATGAGTTCTTGCCACAGGGTAGAACGGTGAATAAGACGCTTTCTATACTCACAGCCCCACACTAGGATTCCCTGTGTCGTGGGTGCCATGGACACACACAAAGACGATACACAAACACCCAGACCTAGAACAGAAATCTAAATTCATCAGTTAAATTTCTGACTGGCCGGGGATCGAACCCGGAACCCTCTGCGTGTCAGACCGGCTTGGTAACCGCACAGCCACGCGGGTCGTCAGTTAGTTGTTAAATCGTTTTTTTGGTTAGTTGTTTTTTATCATTTAATTTAACTTAGCATTAGGGATGTATGTATTAAGGACTTAGCATAGTATGCAACATACCCGAACGTAACTTTTTCAGAAATCAATTATCATTTTTAGTAAACGTAAGGCTTTACTTGCAGTAAGATTACATTTGTAATATTTGGTGATTTAAAAGGTATTCCAAAAACGGGAAAGAATTATTAAAAACATTTTACTGCGGAAATTGTAGTACGTAAACGAGACAGGCTTTCGTGGACATTTTTACGTGATATTTAGCGCGCTACAAGAAGACGAGTTCTTAAAAAGTCGGTTGATGCGCTACAATGAGGCTGTCGACAATGCCATTCAAATATTTCTGAAAAATTTCTTTTCAATTATTCAATAAGAAACTGACTCGTTTAAGAGAGTTTTTCGTTTAATTCTATATTTCCTTTTGGATTATGTAACAAAATTGTTGGCTATATTCGTAATCCTTATTAACGACAAAGATATGTTCTATCTTTAATCATTACTTAGATTACAAAATAACGGGAAACACTACTGCACCTATTTTATGGAGAAGGTGTATACAAATATTGAAAACGAACGAATTGAAGTAGAATATGCTTTTGTCTAAAATGTCTAATACTTTAACTGACACAAAAATAATTGGCACAATTTTGGCACACGCCATACCGCCTATCTCTCACGTCTTTGCCAATTTTTCAGACCAATCTTTTAGAGGCAGAAGATGTGAAAAGATTATAACACGTATATACTTTGTTAAATTGCCACAATCTTGGCCTTGTAGGTCTCTTATTAAAAGTCTGGAATAGCTTATCAGATCTGTCAGTTAGAATGCAAGTGGATTAGAAGTGGGAAACATTAATTAAAATCAAGGTTTATTATTATCTAAGCTTGATATGTATCCGGATAGATCTAAGGTTAAGTAATTCCGTGTACCTTGAAATGGAAAACAGAGGTAGACAGGTAACAAAGGCAAGAGGCATAATGCGTGTTCTATCTCTCTATCTACGCCTGAGTAATGAGACGACTTCAATATAGACCATCAGATATTTCGCTTCAGGGCCCATCTATAGACTGGAAACAATTATGGGTTCTACACGTGGGTGTATCATTCATCACTATTTATCTTAAATGTCAGCATATTCTTATAGTCGATTCTAATATGTGGGTAACCGCGCTTTAATCTCCGGGTTCGTCTTGCCTTAGCAGGTTTAAACCCAATATTGTAACCATCAATATTAATATTGTAACCACGCTAACATTTTATGTTATGATAAAAATCGACTTAAATCGACTATAATTTCTTTTGAGGAGAGGAAAAATCAAACATATTATTATGCATCAAACAAGTAACCTTACGTTTTGTAGCGAAACTTTAGTAGCTACAGCTGCCACTGATACACAGGCTTCCTGTTAGAATGAGAAGATTTTGGTCAAAGTCCAAAATGCTGGTCAATTCCATATCGACAAATTTGACACACATGGGAAACATTCTGGTGAAACGGGCATTCCTTATGATGAGATTTCCTTATGACGTTTTTATTAAAGCAAGTAAATATTATATTTAAATATACTTATGACATTAAAATTCAGCTGTGTATATTTCAGTATTCGAGCAAGATATATGGAAAAGAATACCAAAATTTATCGCTCGATCGATTGTAGTTAAAGATAACAGAAGGGACATAACGAAGAACGTATGATATTAAATTCATTATCATTTTATAGACGGTAAAGATCTTGTCAGTCCTTTATAATTTATGTTTATAGAGTAAGTTTATCATTTTACATGTAAAAAAATCAATTAACTTTCATATAATTAAATTTAAATTAGTTTGATTTATGAGGAAAAATATTCCGACTTTATCAGTTTAATTTATTAAAAACAATACTCTGGCAACAATTTTATGAAAAAAGAAGTAATATCCATAATTGTCCATCGTGATTACCCATGAGTACGTATACTTATTCTCTTCATGAACACGAACGACATACCAATTACGCTCTAATGGACTGCTTTACAAGGAACAATTGGAAACGTCATAAAGGAACTGATACTGTTAATTCTACGGTTATTCCGGTTCTAATTTCCTCGCGGTATGAAATTCTCTAGTGATTTCGTATAAATATTATACGGAAGACATTGAAGTTATCGCGTGTTGTTTATCAGTAATCTTAATCAAGAATTTATATATAGTTTTATTTTAAATTCTTATTCTGTGATTTAGTGTTAGTTTTAAATGTTGCTAGGGTCTAACTCTCTAGGGTCTAAATTTAATAGTATATGGCAAGTGTAAAATTTTAATAGACCACTATGATACAAGATAATTTGTACTGCTAAATAAAAATATTACTAATCAGACGACCCGGTCACGCGCGGCTTTGACACAATTTTGTTTTCACGGAACTCTATTTTTTCGAACATAAAAGTTACTCCCTATTACATTTGCTGTCCGCCAGAGAACGTCCGGTTAAAATCGGTCCAGCCATTTCAGTGAATAGCCGAAACAAACAGACAGACAGATAGACAAGAATTTAAAAATTGATTTTTTTTATGTAAGTATACGGTACTATATGCATTCATATGCATTTAGTAAAAACTTATCAATTTGGAATTACAAACAACACTTCAATTGGAATTGGAACGTGGAATACAAGATCTTTTCAATTTCCTGTAGTTGGAATAAATCTAACTCAACTTCACCACTTAGCACAAACTACGTGATATGACTCAAGTAATATTATTGAAAACCCCGTCACGTATTGACGCAGTGACGCGCATTTAACTAGCCTTTATTTAACTATTACTTTTATTTATCTTTCTTCATCCTCAAGATATTATCTTCTCATTGTCGTATTCACCTCAAAGGTGAATATCACCAGGGATTAAAGATGATTGTAGACTATAAAATGTTAGTACAAAAGACGCTTTCTACACTCATAGCCCCACACTAGGATTCCCTGTGTCGTGGGTGCCATGTACACACACAAAGAC
>DWJS01000706.1:0-10452 GCA_018248975.1 Codatractus imalena | reverse complement strand
AGCGAAGAAACGAACGATTTACTTATAAAAATATTCAAATGTTGGCCAGACAGTAACTTAACTTTGCAAATGCAGTACTTAAATCTATGTTATTTAAAAATACTTGCCAATATCCGTTTCAAACGCGAACGCGGCTTAGCGTTGCGTTTATCTGTAATTTATACGAGTAATACTTACGCTTCTGTTCAGCGTCCACGTAGAAGGTTTGACTGCAGTTTTGGCACATATTCGCCAGGTAGTTGCGTAATAGTCGCTCTCGGAGTTGGAATCGAGAACAGCGCGTAACACTTTTACCATAACCGCGGCACCGACCGACCGTCTCTCCCCACCGCACTCACCAGTCGCGATACACCACTTTACATCATCGCAATGAACAGTTTTGTTACACAACCAAAACAACATTTCAAATTCTAGTTGAGATCACAAAAGAGGGTCACCGTTTCGTGTCTGCTCTAATTTGTATATTCATAATTATAATCAAGATTACCCGCATACTTATTAATTTTTTAATTTATTGCGTCCAATTCTTTGCAATATATGTGTTGGCTCTGTATGTGATTAATCAATTTTTGATACTAATTTTGTTTATACATTATTTTATTTTATTGTCATGTTTCGCTTATAAATATTAAATAGAATTTTGACATTCGAAATTTGACTTCAAATTGACGCCTGGTTGAACTGTCATTCAAAACGTACGCAGGTTTCAGGAATGGTTTTGACATATGTTAATAAATAAATATTCAACAAACAAGCTCATAAGTTTTGTTGTTATGAGAGAACTCGCCACGTGTGTCTGATTCTCGGTAAATAAACAAAAGTGCAAGTTGACGTAAAGGCGCAGTTACGTCACGAGCGGAGCGGGTCGTAGGGCAGCCGGGGATGCAGCGCTATAAGGCGAGTAGAGCGACATTCTCTCAGCCAAAACGGTCTTAACTTTCTTTTCTTGTTTCGTAATGACACGGCCGAGCGGAGAGGAGCTGTCGGGCGCCGGCTCCAGCCCCAGCGCCGGCGCCGTTTCACAACTGCTCCTCAGTTATTGATTCTTTAATATTCGATTCATTTAAGTAGGTACATGCCACTTAACAGCTTGCCAACAACCAGTTTTCTTATTTCACGGTCGTAGAGGGAAACTAAACGGACTAGCTTATTTCTCTCGCAATAGTTTTTCGACTGATTAAATGCATTTTTTATCACATTCGTTGGTATCGGGCATGGTGATTTGGATTGCTGGTGCGTTGAGGTCTTTGACCAGCTGTGGGTTTTGAAAAGGCTCTTACTTTTACTTTTTTGCATGCATTTGTATCTGTTACGAGATGTAATAACATGGCGACGATATATCGAGTTCTGGAAGCGTCGCCGCTCACACGTTGCGCATGTCTCGCACGATTGCAGTTTGCATAAGCGCGTTGCACAAACGTGAAGCTATTACAGCGATTATAATCCGCGCGTGCCGCGATATCTTATAAGCCCGTGCTGCAGGAAGCGAACTTTCGAACTCTTTCACTTTTAGCGGAACAGCATTATGCTGCCTTAAGATTTGCCTAATAGATTGCGTCCTCGACATTTATAATATGCATTTACTGTGCATTATGTTCCATTTTATCGGAAATGTATTTATTTGCAACAATTTATTCCAAGTTTTATGAAGTAGTTAAAATACTGTACATATTAAAGCGTTGAGTAGTAGGTAAATGCAAGTCCATTGTTATAGTATTAATTATATTTTAATGAAGCGCCTGGTTTTTCTATTCATGTACCTTTCCGATGACCAAACACGACGCAAAAACGATGAAGTTTCCCCCTATTAATGTTTACAGTTATGTAAGTGGTTAATTTATACGAGTGTGCCTTCTTGAATCGGTCAGGTGTCAGTAGGGAGCCATCCCCGTTCGAAATTTAAACATAATGCGCTGCGCAATTGGGCGACGAGCGGACGACCTCGCGGCCGAATGTGTCATCTGACCCAATACATTGTATTGTAACTAATGCATAATTATGCATCCGGGTTCCACTGGCCTTACTTATCCTTGCCTCTTGTCGTTACAATATCATTAATTGTCAACCAACAATATTAAGTTACTCGCATTTTGTGAAACAGTTGCATCGTAATCGGATTGGAATATTGTGCTTACTTATTGTGTTAATGCTTAGCAAACATCGTTACTGTTTATTTTTAACCACTCGTAATGAAGTAAACATATTTATCGCCGTCAGCTCACAACACTACATGGAAGGACACACTACACTACGAATACGATAAAGTATTTTGACTTGTTGTTTTGACGACTAACAGTAATTAAGTCAGCGCTATTATTTTTATCTCACGTCGAGATAGTCAATTAATTGGGCGCAGTAATACTTTTATCAAGTTGTTTGCAATTCTCACTCGGTTGTATAGGCGACGCTCATAATAGACCACATTTCTGATTAGCTACGTCGGTTTACAACAGAATTGGTGATATCGTAAGTATTTCGTAATTTGATACACATAACGGTTAGGTTTATTGTTCGCGTTACATAAACATTTATAACATTGATCTTATGAAATTTAGTAGGTACAATTAACTAGACAACATCTGACCCAATCTAATCCGAATCCGATAGGATAGATCGCTTAGTCTAGACCAGGGTTTCTCAAAGTGGTGTACACGGACCAACTGGGGGTACGCCCACGAGTCATAGGGGGTATGCGATAAAATTTACGTAATGGCGAATCGACTCCATTTGTGACAAAAAAACAAGCCTACCTTTAACAAGCCTTTAACGGTGAGTATCAAGACGCGTGAACCAAAACGTCCACTATAACAGCGGAAGTTGCCGGATTAATTATCTACCGACCTATGTTTGTTATTTTAATATTTTAATAAAATACACACCCAAAACATCTAGCTATAGCTTTTATTGTATTTCTTCTTTAATAAAATATTTTCTTTGTTCTATTATATAATGCTAAACATGTGTATCTGTTGCATCTTTGTATTATTTTTTAATAAAATGCCTATCAATAGTCAGTATTTTTAAAGGGGTTTGCCGTGGTCCTGAAACTCTAATAGGGGTATGTGGAACAATAAGTTTGAGAAACCGTGATCTAGAATAGGATATCAAACTGCGACACCACATCTTATAATATAGTTAGTATTGAGTAATCGTCACGCTTAAGTGTCAATCGGATCAGCGGCCACGTGTCTGTGATAGCCATCCGTTTATAGATAGTGTGTCAATAATGAAAGGAAAGTGGCGCGCGCGACCGGCACCTGTAGGTCAGTGTCGCACCGCCTTTACGTAACCCCGTGTCACGGTGCCTGTCCGACGTCGTGCCGATTTTAGACGTTTTGCAGATTTAATGATGCATTGACATCGCCTTAATAGTATAACGTTAACGTTAAAAACGTTAGAGATAAGGGATTAGCTGAGGCGTTTGGACGTGTGATATATCTGCTAAAGTTTATACTTACTAACTTCTCAATTATATGTTTTCGTTAGATTTACTCTAGACTAATTACAGTTATAGTTACTTAATATTTAACTTCCTTCCATGTGTTATCTTATTAATTCTACGTGAAGTCCCAAGTTTAAAATGTATCAAAATGTCCGTAATTAAATTCACATTCGATTGTTAGAATTAAAGTATTATAAGGGCGGCAGGTACCAGCAAACATTGGAGGTTACCCTAATAGCATTTGGCGTGTAACTCACAACCAGTTACTGCACGTATTATCAAATCGCAGTTGTACGCGTCGTTGCGCACGGACGGTCCGTAGGCCGCGGCGTTCGTACTTATGGTGCGAGACCAAGGGCCCGTGAAATGTACAAGTTCTCGTGGTTTTAAAGCGCTTTCTATCCTATTAATAATTGGATCGGTGAGTTTCGAGGGTAAATGTCCCTAATTAACTACCTATACTAACATCGTATGTATTGAGTTCACGTGACAAGTGATAACCAAATTCGTCTGTCATGTCTTAACCATGAATGAAAATTCATCATCATCATTCATCAAGCAA
Organism: Codatractus imalena; assembly: GCA_018248975.1. Taxonomy (NCBI): domain Eukaryota; kingdom Metazoa; phylum Arthropoda; class Insecta; order Lepidoptera; family Hesperiidae; genus Codatractus; species Codatractus imalena. The sequence continues at coordinate 6,448 of DWJS01000706.1, read as the reverse complement.
AGGCTTATTAGTAATTTGTACTTACTGTAACAAATTCTTGAGCGTATCTACACCACCCAAAAGAAATCGATATGTGGGGTAACGACTAGAATATAATATACATTTTTTTGCTATTTTTATTGTCCTAGCTTAGAAACCATAACCCTACCTACTCAAAAGACTAAAAAAATATTTTCTCTTTTTATCTAAGTTTTTACAACGTGAACCTAAATGGGGTTTGGATTTAAATAGACAAGCAATCTACTGTTTTGTTCACACAGAATTTATAATGTCAACGTTTTGAACCCTCGCACATTTATGGCGAGCAAGTAGGTGAGGATCCACCACCGTGACAAGTAGGGTGGTCTATGGCATGACGTGAAAGCTATGCTTCGATGCCCGACGCCCGATACCCGTGGAAAACGGCTCTGTGATAACGTAACTGACGTGTTCAACACAAAATGTTCTATACGACGCTATCAATCTTCCTTAATTATGAAAAATGCGCGGTATAATGTCGGTTAGGTTGGGAAGGGTACAAAAATTATCTCACTTTGACGCACATTGATAACTTATCCGAAACTAGTACAGAGCTAGGTCAAAAGTTATCACAGTTGACTTGCCTAGTGATAACGTTTCCTCAAGCTTTTGTTTTATGGCAGTTTATTCAACCTGCTCGGTTTCGTCACGCTTTTTATTCACATCATTTTAAATAGGAGCTTCTAGATTGTATCTAGGTAAGTATTGAATCCCTGGTATACTGAGTAAGGAGCTATGCGATTACATTACACTTCTTACATTTATTTGTTAATATCATGCAGCTATTATGGGTGCATTACGAAATCTTTATTATTGACATATTGGTTTACGTGTAGATCATAATAATGAATATATTATATTTTACTCAACAACAATTACGTTATTTTATTACGTTGGGTATATCGTAATTCATACATAACCTCCAAGCGATGTAATATATAAAGCTTACGTTAATCGTTAATGCGCGTTGTGGGATTGAATTATTGTTAGGTATGATATACAAGTGCGCACCGGTTAAATAGATATATTACTGTACGCAATACGACGCAGCGCGAGGCCGGCGCATCCATGCACCGCGATGACCCGCATGCGCCTTCAACGAAAGTGAAACAGCCGTAATGGCGTGCCTGTTCACTATTTTTTAATAAACCAGCTTCCTATCTACCGGATAATCTATTCGTTTCGAATAGACGCAGGCATCTTTCCTTTGACCGCCGCGCCGTGCCCCGCCTTTGTATTCTAAGTAACTCTCGCACTCGCCTAACAGACGAATCAGAATTTTAACTTGTTTTTTTCTTATTTTGTAAGAACTGTGACAATGACGGCTTATCGCTTCGGCGAAACTGCCATAAATAATTCGATTTGAAACTCGAACCGAGACGACGTGGCGCATAACATTGTGCACCACGTGATTCGACATATCCAATTTTGGTTTATCTTGAGCTACTAAACCTTATTTCCAAATACTGATATTAAAGATGGTATGGATGATGGGTCTGAGTATTAGTCTACGACAGTTCAATTTGCTGATTGTTAATTTGTAAAAAAGGAGACTGTAGAGTGGCTGGGAGCGGATGTGGCACATCTGTTGCACTGGAGACATAATAACAAGTAATTAGCGAAGGAAGATGTCGGGAACGGGCGTCCAGCAGCGATGGCATTTTCGCACAATGTGCGAGACACATTGTGATTGTGGACCGCTTCCGTTGGGAGCAGACCTTATATTACTTGTATAAAGGACACTATTCTTGAAAGTTCTAAGTTTATTTCTAGAAATCACTAGCTAGAAGTAATAACAATTACTTTCTATGTTAAAAAAGTTTTTATGACAAAAATATGGGGAATCTTTGCTATTTGAAAGCATAGTATGTATTTCCAATTTGCTTGACACTTATATCAGTATCAGAGGGCCTAAGTCTTATTAAAAATATAAAATAATATGTTGATATTACTGTAATACAAGTAATGTATCCAAATAAAATATTACTAGCAAATTTATGGGTATTGTAATAAATTATATTTTCATACTTTAAATAGCAAAAAGCACATGTAATAAAATAAAAACATAATATACTCACGAGCGACAAATATAACGTATAAAAATATTATTTTAATTAACCACATAGGGGCTTATTCAAAATGAATCCAATAACAACCACTTAAAGGTAACTAGTGTCCTTGTACTATGTCATGAACGAACAACGAGAATTCAAAAGCAGGACAGAGGGGCAAAACTTGTTGTAATTAAAGCTGCTTATTAAATACGTAGAGTATTTGTTGATGGGCCCATTCGCCTCCGTCTACGAAGGTCAGCCACTCGCTCGCACGCCTACTCGACTTACGAGGACCACCGACAAAATCTACAATCGCACATTCCTTTTATTTGCATACAACAAAAAAATATTATACCATATAAAATATCCACCTTATGGCTAATTTTACGCCGCTCACCAAACCAGCTTCGTTTCGGAGTATTTTAACAATATTTACAACGCTTTTTATTGCCAATACACGAAATGCGTTTTGGGTTTTTCCATTATGATATGCATGACATTTTTATGCTTAAAAATTATATTTCGATGGATTATTCGTTAGTTGCGTATATACTAATTTCATGATTGTGTAACAGCAATTCAGCTGGCTATGTAACTCCTGCGACATACTTTAAATCTAATACCAGATTAATTGGTGGTACTGAATATAGATAGATTAACTTCAATGGCAGCAGTAGCAATTGAATAGTTTATTATTATTAATGTCTTGCCCTCCTCCCGCACGGCGTGATGTGCCGTCACGTTCATACACATCAAACTACTTACTAGTCATCTCAACTAAGTTCACGACTTACTCAGACATACGTACCAACAATTAACCGCTTTTAATATGTCTCTTATTTTTTACTCGCTCGTTAACCGTCTTTATCTGCCTACGCAGTCTTAATGCTTCCTCATTATATGACTTTAAATAAACGTAGATATAACATCCTGCCGCTTATTACAATAGTGACAGTTTTATTGATGTGTCTCCCTCATTTGTTGCAGGTAAGATTTACGCCACTTTCTTGGTTGAATACGATAAGTAAGTAACTTTTACTTTCGTCGAGAGTCAGGTGCTGCCAAAGGTAGGAAAGTAAAAATAATTCTTTGATTAGGTCACATTTAATCTGAATACGATTCAAGACAAGTTTCTTGATCCAAAATAAGTATACACTGGAGTTTTAAACACTGGAGTCTGGCATCGCTTGCCAACTGCCTAAAAAATAAAATGATCATAAAAATCCGACTTACACCTGTAGCCTTTTATGTCTTGTCAAAATTAGAATTATAGGATCGAAGTAGTAACAGTGTCTATAATATTTTAAGGGCAATAAGCCGTGACTGAGAAGGCGTGTCGAGTGCGTGGTCAATGTTGCTAATCCAGTATTTCAGCAAGTTGGGAAATATTGCCAAAGCGAGCTGTCAGTTACTATTGGCCCCACGCGTTTTGCCAATTGCATTTACATTGCAATCGAGTAGCACAACCCTGTCAATGGTCTGAATATTTTCAATTACAGCCGAGTCACGAATAGAGTCATAACATTAAATTTCCCTCGTTTTGACAAATTCTCATAAGGTCGTCAACATCAATATCAATTGTATGTTGCAATATAAGTTATTCTTCTAGACGCTTTTTACGGCCAAAAGAATGAACGAAACCAATGTAGTTTGCATGTTAGTACTTAATAAATTTTATTAGTTATTAATTAGTAGTAAGTAATGATAGATGTACTATGAATAGAAAAATGAAGGATGTTATAGAATGATACTCATTATTCGTTCTTAATATTATATCGAGACAGAAATTAGTATGACCTTCGTCTGTCTATAAATGTAATTGGAAGATAGAGTTCGCTATATGAGTGATGAATGTACCATTTAATTGCATTGTAGTGCGTGGCTGAGACTCCAATTGTATTGATTAGGTTTTTATATATATGATATTATAAAAAAAAACTTAGAGGATCGATTGATTAGACTGTTATTATATAATATTATTTTAGATTTCTGTTCTCATTCTGGTAGTTTATGTACTTGTCTCTGTGTAAGTCTATGGTACCTATAACAAAGGAAATCCAATATTATGCCAAGATTTAGAATCGTTATATCTTGTATGTACGTACGTTGTGTAAGCTTATTTATAATAGCGATTCTTAGCTACAAATTGCACCAAGTGCAAGGTGAGCACGTCCATACATTTTACATATATAAATTAATGTTAACAAAACGAATACTAATGAAATGAAAATTTTAGCCGTACTTGACTGTAATATCCATCCACCGAGGTGAATGGTTATAAGCAAAAAAGTAATGTAGCTAAAATGTCTGTGTTGCATCAAGATACCGATACCAATCAAGTGGTTTCGGAAATAGCTGCTCTGTAACAACATGTTAATTCATTAGCCAGAACTAATAGTCCATGCAAAGAACACGAATATTTACACGTAAAATAACGTATTTAATAAAATTACTTTTCGTTAAATATCATTGTTACAACACTGAATAACAATACGTTGTTATTATACGAAACGCCCTGTGATCGCGGCCTGAAACCAAGGCTTTTACGTAAACAATGCTTAGACACTCCTGTTGTATCTTATCTAAATTGTCCTCTTACTCATGGGTGGAAACGACGTAATTTTGGGTGATTATGTCAGCTGTTCCATAGAGTGCGTCGGTGTTAGCTACACATAGGGCTACCAAAGAAAAAAACATGTCTAATATTTTTCAAAGGTTAATACATAATTGATTTTTGTAATTACATTTGCGCTAAAAAATAAGTTATATTAAATAATAACCACCAATCCGCATTGGAGCAGCGTGGTGGAGTATGCTCCAAGCCTTCTCCAGTTGTGGGGAGAGACCCGTGGCCAGCAGTTGCACATAAAAAAGGTTGCAGGCAGGCAAATAATAACAGCAGTTTAATTTAACCTATTGCGTCCGCGCGGAGTAACGTCTCTTTGACTTATTGCATCACAATCGGTGTAGAATTTAGAGATTACACTGACAATGGGAGGAGCAACGAGTGAAGCGCCTATATTGAAAAGTACTTTAAGGTTTTCAAATATATTCTCTTGAGATTTAAACGAAGCAGACATAGTATCATAAGCCTCGTTTTAACATTGAGCCATTACGCTGCAGCATACGGACCGTGGTGTCCAGTCTGACAGCCCTGTTTTGAGAGTTTGTAGAGCGGAGCATTGTTTCGGAATACGTAACGCACGTGGGCTCTTGCGATGCAATGCAGAGGAGAAAGTGGCACAGCCGCTGGCAAGGTCGTCTTGTCGCTTTCCGACCTTCACTGCCGTATTTCCGGGTCTCACACAGTAGTAAATACACAAAGATACATCAAATGAACCTATTTAGCAATTTATTACATCTCATATTGCATATCTATGTGCTAGCCATGCAATAGTTACTTACAAATTTCGTTAAACGCTCTGATAAATATGCAATCATAGAGGCGTATGCGATTATCAATATTGTGGAACTGTGTGGCGGGCGCGGCTGCCGAATATCATTATTAATATACTACCCAGGTATCAGGTAAATAACTAGTTTGAACTTATCGCTAGAAACCATAGCACTATTAAATCATGTCTTTTGAGTTCATCAGTGCCGTTCAGGCAAGAAAGGCTAGTACTAGCCTGGCGGCCAATGTGCAGAACTCTCAGAATGAACTCTGCACGATCACGCCGCAGCCGCTGCGTCTAAATCCGCGAGTAATACATGTTCAAACACATGTATTTATTACCTAGTATACATTATCTAGTATATCGTGGAATAAATAATGATTATAGGACATAAATCAGAAATTTTCTATTGCGATTGCAAGGTGACCACATTTTAATTAATATTAACAAACTGCTCATCTGCTTCCTCTTTGATTCTTAAGATATTCATTCATACAATTTTCAATGCGGAAAACGTTCAGTACCTAAAGAAAAAATAACACTAATAATCTAATCAAAATATGTATATCCTATTTGCGGTTAATTATTCTTAAGGGGTGATAGTGACTATTTACCATGAGATCGGATTGTAAAAAATGCAGTAAATATTGCAATCTGCAGTAACCAAGGATAGTATGAAGAGTGGCTGAAAGTTTCAACGCAATAGATACAGTTCAGCTGGATTTTATATTTTATCAATACCTATATATATTGATAGCGTTATCATTATCATTATTATTCATATATAATGATAATATAAAGGCTTGAGGATGATCAAAATGAAAAAAATAGGTTGACTGTACAACCGTCACCCGCTAGCCACCATGTTCAATCCCTTTTGTTTATTTATCAAGTTATATTCAGGTGTACATAGCAACATTAACATTGCAGTGCCTAATGTTCTAATTTATTTAAATTCGTTGGCAACACATTATCAATATA
>DWJS01000705.1:0-10453 GCA_018248975.1 Codatractus imalena | reverse complement strand
ACAGTGTACGCTAATTAGTTAGCAATTAGCAGACGTGGCTGTAAAATCATCATTGATTAAATATACATATGGCATTAGGAGCCTATTTTGTTACTCGTCAGCGTAACTAACTGTCGCTCGCCCTCTTCCGAAACCGCAGCGGAGGCGGATACTATTACTTTATAAATTCAGAACTCGCTTTGTGATTGACACGTTCAAGATATTTCGTTCAGCTTACGGCGCCGTCAGAATTAGAATCGAGATGTTATCCTATTGGGCCGGTTATTCTTAACAAAGATACGTATTTTAATATAACACATTGTAAGCTATTTAACTGTGCCTTGGAGGAAATCCTTTGAAATATATCGGGTGTTTTTAAGCTTGTAGAAGATCACTCCATCAGCACAAAACCCTCTTTAAAAAAATAACTGTCGTGGGACGTTCGGTAGATGTGTAATATTGAAACTATTTTGTACGCAAAATATGTATAAAAGAATGGTTTATTAAAGGAAATAAATATGATATAATCAAAAGAATATATTCTGTTTTTTTTTTTTTAAAGAAGACATTCCTTTATTTAAAGAAACATAATAATTTAAATAAAAAAAGAAATTTAAAAAAAAACTTTTCACATGTATCACATCAAAAAGCAGTAAAAAGGGTATTTTTTGCAATTTTCTTGAGTAAGACTTGATGAATGCTTCAAAAGTTGTACAGAAATAGACCGCGTTATTAGACTCTTACTCATTAAGCTCTCGAAAAAGTTTTTAAGTATTAATTTTACCGAGAGACTGAAATATGATTAAGAAATAACACATTTCGCTACCCTAAAAAACTAGAGGAATATCTGCCAGTCCACAACTATACAAAACACAATAATTTTGATATTAATGAAAATATCTTTCGGCAAGTCAGTTACTTAATTTCTAAAAGTAATAACAAATTTAGTTATTATATATTTGTTTTGCCAATAAAAACTTTATTGTACAATGACGCCTTGGGCCTCGCCTCAACATTGTTATTTCGACCCGTTTGTCCCTAAGGACTAAATTGGATTACCTCATTTCTATTGATCGGAACAGCTTTACAGACATAAGTGAGACAGGCTTGCCGAAATTCTAGCTTTTATTACCTTATACCACTTGGATTGCTAAAGGATTGGCAAAAGCGAAAGCTAAGCTCAGTCGACATATGGACCCATAGAACCAACATATTCCACGCACCTCTAACTTGATGCTAATGGAAGAAAGTTGTACGCATCTTGTAAGGATTGTGGAAATGAGTCATTTAGTTCAGTAATTTGCCATTTCTGATCTCGATGATTTCTCGTTTCTAATCTTCATAAGAAATAGTAATATGAGAAATAATCAACTTGGAAACATTATAAGTACAGTTAAGACCAGTAATAGCTAAGACAAGACTGATAAAACATGTTTAATGATAGTCGAGCTCGGGAAACAAAAAATATAGACATAAAGCAGTCGCTATGATGTTCTTTAGTTATTAATATCCTGATGAATAATATTTGTAATTTTTCACAGTATATCTATACAAGGAATAAAAAAACTACGCTTTCTGCACCCATAGCCCCACCACTAGGAGTCCCTGTTTCGTGGATACCATGTACACACACAAAATCGATACACGAACACCCAGACCCAGAACTGAAATCTCAATTCATCAGTAAAATTTTTGTCTGACCGGGGATCGAACCCGGAACCCTCTGCGTGTCAGGCCGGTGTGGTCGTCGAAGTGTCGACGAATTATATTGTCGTCGAATTATAAATGTCTGCAAAAAGAGGCATTATTTATTTATACTATACAAATACCTCTTTAAAAATTAACTAGAACTGAACTAGGAATTATGAAGAATGAAGATATTTACGTGGTCTATTCAAATGTTTTAATCAATATGAAGATTATTTTAAATAGCGCTATACTCGTGGTTTATGTAATCTTTAAAATATAATTTACCGTACTTACGTAACTCTTACAATTTCTGTGCAAATGTCCAAATAGTAAGATATACATATAATGTATGTGAATAAAACTCAAAACATAACTCAATACGTATGTATGTCAAAATATTAGATTCTATAGTTAAGTTCGTTAGATTTCGTCACTGTTGATGAGTCAATTTTGAATGGGAAAATCCCAAGTCCCGCCCACGACAGCTATAAATTTTATAAATTAACACGAAGATGTCTGCAGTTCACCTAATTTATATTTTCATTGATATTTTTACGAAACCCTTAAATTTTATTCCTGCCTAATGATTTCAAATTCAGCTACCAACTAAACATTACAAACGCTGTCTTCATAATTATATAAATAATTTAATGCAAAATTACACTTTACATATCAGAATATTTATTTTCTACTATATTATACGAGTTTTCCACATTAATCCCATGTGCCTCGATTTTGTCGCTTGATTTTGTATAATACTTTGAGTATGCACAGTTTAAAACATAAGGTTGGAACCGAAGAATATTAACTTGAAGATTCTAAAATATCACACTGGACTGCTACACAGAAAAATGAACGCGTTTCGTCCAATATTTGTATAACCTTAACAGGTTCTGGCGTTCGTCTGTTTGTCAAAATGGATAGCCATTTGTTCATACGCCATTTCACGAATTTCACACTGTTCGTGTTAATGTATGTTCCAAAATATCGTCAGCATACGTCTCTAGTTATTACGTAGTAACATTTGTGTCTATTATTTAAATCAATCGCAGTTCGCAAAAAAAATAAGTCAAGTGCGAATCGGACTCGAACACGAGGGTTCCGTACCACCGTCATTAAAATCGAGTAAAACCGAACATGAACAAAATATTACCTTATCTATCACTATCGCTTCATGGGGTACTCTTACACCGTAAAGACTAAATAGATTTCGTGGATTCGCAAATGTTACGATGTTTTTCCTTTATTTTTTTATTTTATTACACTTTATTTTGTTTTTCACACTTTATTTTGTTTTGTGTGAACTATTATGTATACGATAGACGAACAGAAGAGTAATGTGCATATTGTAGCGACAACATAAATACGGGATGAACTGTTCCGGCTGTCTTTATTTAGCGAACTAATTAAGGATACCACATTTCATTAGGGATATTCCTGTTTGCAAAATCACTACAGTGCATTTGCATTAATTGTATTGATTGAAAATAATAACGAATTAATATACGAAAATAATGTTAAATTCGTATATTTTTATAAAACAAAAACTCGATATTATTTTCATAATATTCTGTACATCAAATACTTACCCAGATTCACTTTGAAGCCACAAAACAATTTCATTTGTTATCTTTCTTTATATTCATTTACAGTAACATACTAACAGAGACAACAGTCAAATTTATCAGAATGTTACTGATATTGCAATGTATATACATTTCGGATACTTTACTATTTATTTTACAAGATTTTGTTTACTATTTTCTTAGCATGTTGAAGTAGATTCGAATTTCGGACATGTTCGGCATACAGGAATAAAGTGGCCGCCCTGTTTACAGTGCTGTGCGGTAAGGTGATTGACTCCCGGTTGTTTTCGGCAAGTTGCTCACCGAAATAGGCAACACCGGACGAAACATATGTGCGTGTACTAGTCGCATACGTAATTTCTAAGTTCTCGCATTGAACTTGGATGCGTTGTTACGTTCGGTTGGTAGGAAAACATTTGTCTCTCATTCTTCAAAACAATGGTACTCAACCTTTGACTGTGTCTCGTTGATCGTAATATTAGATACGAATTGAAGGAAATACATTTTCCGCCAATAATGTACATCGGTAAACAACATGAACAATGAACTAATGAACACAACAACTAATGGACACAAAACTTCGTACTTAACCAAAAAATAATAATAATCACAATATTTTAATTACCACGCTTAAAATGTTAATAATAATCAACTTTAATTGCTATACCTGTTTTACCAGCTGTTATTGTTGTTGGCAGTTTACGGGGTTCCTTGTTGTATCTTCGAAACCCAAGGTCAATTGCAAGTTAAATAAAAATGGGTCCCTTTACTATGCAAAAACTTAGGAATCAATCCCTATTATAGTAACAATATAGTCTTGCCACCAAAGGAGAATGAACATGGTAGGCCAAAATGTCACAAGTGAGATATGTCCATAAATAAGGACATATTTATGTAAAATTATCAAAACTTAGCTTATGTCTCAATCTGTAAGTTCTGAATTTGAATTTAAGTACTCATTATTACCTACAGATAAGTCCGCGAGAGGTCCTATCTGTCATAGATAATTAATTTATTCGCGACGAAATCACGGGCACCGGTTTAATAATTAAACAACTATAAACTAAACCATCATTAAAAATATTATTATTGATTTCTAATCGATTTAAATCAGTATTGATTATAAGTCTGTGGGAATTGTCATAACTATTCACACATGACACTTACATGACATGAATCTTTAGTTTAGTTACTATTAGCTTAGCTTACTCGTTACGTATTTTTTGCGATTATTTTTAAAGTCCAACGACTGCTTTGTTTTTTACGGACTCCGACTTGCTTATCTCGTACGATCCTGACTTTCCTTGGACACCGAAGATCGCTCACATGTTTAACTTGGAATTGTTATTTGTGTTGTTATTTTAACATAACCTCACTTTTACTAAACCTCCACTATCTCAGCTTTCAGATTGTCGAAACCTATAGAATTTCAAGTGAGGAACTAAAAACTTGGTACCATTAAATTTACACCATTTTTATCTTGTTACATTCGGACTCAGAATGGTATAGAACCGTTTTAGTCTCCTTTACAACAATCCAAGACTAGGTAGGACTAGGACCTAGGTAGGTGTTGCGTTTGAAGTCGGACGTTTTGAACGTGTATAGCGTAGTAAATATTTAATAGTTTGCCAAATGACGACGTTTTGGACAAAAGTTACCTGTAAGCTCCAGACGACTCCCTCAAAAAGGGCGCGGTGACGTCGGGGTTGTCCAACGACTCCACCCTCGCGTCCATCCCGATCTGGTACTGCTTGGGGCCCTTCAGCTCGGCGACCATGTGGCATGGGGCCCTCGATTCGGGCACTGTGACCACGAACTTCGGGTTGTTCGGATACGTAAGGCGATGGTTTTCGCACCCGCCCGCTGTATGCCCCGCCCATTCGCCACGGAGCTGGAATATTAAATATTATTTATCAGAACATATTATGACATATTTATGTAAAGGCACTTTCTACGTCCCACTACTGGATACGGGTCTCTCTCCGTAACTAGAGACGTGCCCTCCAAATCACTAGCGGTTATTTCTTTATTTATTTATTTATCGAATCATACAATACTATATAAATGAATAAATAAATTACTAGCACTACTCGTTAAACTGTGATAGCGCTTTCCGTTGCTCAACTTTGCTTTACTTTGACCAGTTACGATCCACATATTCTATGGACTCCCCACCTGTGAGGAGAATTCCAACTCTGACACGCACAGGTTTCCAGGTTCGGGCTCCTGCCATATATATGCATTTATTTTCAATTTACAAATATACACTACTGATTTGTATTGCAAGTGCTGATCTTAATAAATAACTAGTTAAAGACCCCATTACTCACCTACTTACAGTACGGGTGGTAGTAGGTTGTCCAGCATGTTACTATATCTTACACGTTGCATACGCACGCAACGTGTAACGCAGCGCTTCGTGAAGCATGTCTTCACGAAGAGCGATACCATCTTGTATATATAACCGCTATATCTTATTACTAACCAGTTAGACAAGACCCCGCTACTCACCGACTTAACGTATGGGTAGGGTTCCAACTTCTCCAACGTGAACGGACACGTAGCGTACGCCCGTAGAGTGTACCATATCGTCCTGGTCTTCTCGTACTGCGACACGACCAACGTGTAACGGTCGCAGCTGTTCTCGCCAACGATTATCTTGCACAAGTAGTGAGGACTGTTGATACGTATGCCGTCTATGTAGGGCTGTGGGTCGTCTGTGAAAATAATGTATTATTGACCTGGATGTTATAGATGTAAAATTTCGGATATAGATATGAATAATACATATTCATATCATATATCATGTATATCTGAATACTAATAATACGGTCGCAGTTACAGATGTGAAACGATATCGGATTGCAGGTTACAGATGTTAGGTTCATTCAAAGGGTGGCAACAAGAACCTATTACTAATGTCCCGTTGTTCATCCGACCGTCTGGTTGTCTATCGATCTATCGCTCCGTTGAATTGCCTGCGACATGGTAATATTTTATAACGATGTCCGACGATATTTGTATATTTTGAGCTTGACGCTATATACGGGTTTTTGTTCAACATTTTTAATTTAATCCTAATGACGGTGGTACCCTTCATCAACATGTCAGACTCGCGCATATGCGCCATTTTTTTTTAAATTATTATCAGATAGGAATATTGAGATTAGATTTACAGCAACTTACACGGATAATACACCCGCTTCCCTTGATTCTTGTACACCAACAGCGTGATGTACTCCTTGTTGTCCCTGAAATCGTCTATGAGCGTGATGTGCCGCGTGAGCAGCAACCACACCGCCCCGCGCGCCCTCACGTGCAACGTGAACTGGGGATTCTCGCCGATGTTGTACGCGTCCTTGACGGGCCCGTTGCCGGCGTCCCATTTCCTGGGGGAGAGGGGGGGGGAGGAATAAGTAATTAACGAAAGCGGTTACCGTTTTTTGGGGAATGGATTGTGGTTATGTTAACGTGCTATGTCGAAAGGGGTGTTTTATGTTTGAAGTGTGTATCACAGATACACATATGTTTGTGAGGCATCGTAGTTTACAAAGTAGCTTCATTGCAACCTCCGACGCTAAAAGAGGGATGATGTAAGTATGACGTGTGTATCTGTATGTTCGTCTGTGGCATCGCAGCTTACAAAGTAGCTTAATGTTAAGTCCGATCCAAAAAGAGTGGTTTTTAAAAGTTTATCGTGAGTAGATTTATCTGTCTACTGTGTTATCCTTATCGTAACCAAGGGAGCTTGATTTTGGTTTAGTTCTTTGTTCGTACCTTTATCGAACTTTCATAGCTATGATCTATCGTTCGATCTATCGTTTTAAGATCATCAGCTCTTTTTTATCATCAGTTTTTTTATATTTTTAATTTTAACTAACTTTTTACATGGACTACTATACTATTCAAAATAAAGCTCAGTAAATAACATATAGATAAAAGTATAATACAGTACTCCATCATCACACCCCCAATCCGCATTGGAGCAGCATGGTAGAGTATTCTCCAGACCTTCCTCAGTTGTGGAGAGAGTGACACATAAAAAGGATTGCAGGCAGGCATAATACACCATTGCTTAGTGGTAAGAAAAGCAACAAATAGTGCGACAGAGATAGACTAAAAAAGAGAAGGAGATCAACTTACTGGTGGATACAGTTGGTGTACTGAAACAGTCCGGGGTTCCAATTCAAGTAGAAAACTTCAAAAAAGTTCAATATGCTCGCATAATCAATCCAGAACACTCCGTTGTCGTATTGCGCCGCGCTGTCGGGGTCATAGTTAAGGGTGGCTCGTAGACTCGGGGTCCAATGAGCGATGTCGAGCTCGCTGTAGTTACCCCGCCAGCGCAGGTGGGACCAGGGATTCTTGAGCTTAAGCAGTTTTACGCCCTAGAAGAGGATGTCAAATGTAATTATAATATTATTGTACTTTAATTTTGGAAAGTAGTACAAGGGAAAAAGTACCGAATAGTAGAAGAGAATGAGATAGGTGGAAATAAGATAAGGTAGGAAAGGTCGAGATGGAAAATATGGGAGTATCTTGAGGAAGAGAAAGACGAGATTAAGAAAATAAGAATATTAAAAATGGTGAGATCATGGTAATCATGATGATAATATGCGAAAATCGCGCAAGAAGCATGAATAGATAAAATGGTAAAAAAGTAGACGTACGAAACGAAGACTGACTGACTGACGAAGAGACTGAGGAATTTATTATAACAAAAAGATATAGTTGTATTTTTATCTCAAAATGGCCGAGATACTGATGAATGGAGAAAGTGACCAAAAATATATAGATAACAGCAAGGAGACAAAACAACTATATGACCAAAAAGATTTCGATAAGAGAAGGAGAAAGGGAGACAAGAGCACGGTATGACTAAAATGACATGGACCAGAGAAAGAGATAGCTGGACTAACATTATCAAAACATTACATTACCAAAAAGATACGGACCAGAGAAAGAGATACCCATACTAACATTAACAAGCCGCACGTCCAACACGGCGTAGGCGTGCGTGGCGACGAGGCCGGTGCGCTCCGCCTCGTCGTCGGGCAGCGGGCCGGTGGCCGCCGTCGCGAGCAGCTCGCCGCGCTCCAGCCGCGTGCGGATCGTGTCGTACAGCGCGCCCGCGTTGAAGTCCGCCTCGCCGGACCGGATCGCGCACCGCTCCGGTATCCAGCCGGTCAGCGCGTGGAGGTCTATGTTCTGGGTGACGGATGACGTTTTAGTGGGAAATTGCTGAGCGAACTGGTTTTTATTATACTCGAATGGATGGCTAATTTACATGGGATTGATTAATAGGAAAATATTTTTGAAAAGTGCGATTATATTGGACGTTTTAAAAATTACTCAGCGAACTGTTTTTAATTAATCTTGAATGGACACTCAATTTATATATATATGGGTCATTAACAAAATATTTTTAAAAAGTGCAGTATTTTTATTTCATTTTATTTTATTTAAATGGCATAACTGTCTATAACAGTACAACGTTAGAGAAATAAAATACATTAAGTCAATTACGAGCCAGCAGTTTTTGTCAATCTTTCTATATAATAATGTATATATATATAATAACCTTCTATTAAAAGCAAAGCAAAAAGAACTACAAAAGCAGTGATAGCCTAGTGATTAAAAATTCGGCCTCTCAAACTGTCCTAGGTTCAAACCTCAGGCACCTCTGAGTTTTCAAGTTATGTGCGTATTACAAATTAATTATCACTTGCTTAGCGGTGGAGGAAAACATCGTGAGGAAACCTGCACATTAAGGAATCCTAAAAAAAAGACTCAAAGGTGTGTGAAGTCTACCAATCCGCACTTGGCCAGCGTGGTGGACTAGGGCCTTAATCCTTCTCCCTCAGAGAGGAGACCTGTGCCCAGCAGTGGGACAAAAAATGGTTGATGATGAATAACTTTCTATATATAACTTAACTTGGCCAACTTGAGAGGATCTGACAATAAGATTATATCAAGTAAATTAGGGTACATTTACATGAGTAAAAGAAATAATTTTCTTCCTTGTGTCTATTTCATATTATCAATATACTTACACTATTCGATCCTGGGAAATCATAACCGCCCATGACCTTCATATATGCCTTCTCAAGCATCGACACCCAAAATTCATTCTTATTGCTTGAATATGAACATAATAGACGTCCATATTTACTGTAAGGTAACCGGTCATCTATGATTACCTGGAAATATGAATTAAACATTGGATATTAGTCATTATATTTTTATGGGTGATTTTAGGTGGTTTTGAAACATTCGACTCGGTAATGATTGCGTTTGTGATTTCTACATCAAAATATTTCATACCAAATCATGTTGAAATATTTTGGAGGGTGCTATAAAATTATTGAGTTTCAACATAGACCATATAAGTTATAAGATTGGGCACATTGATGTTAGAAGCATAAACCACAGAAGTTTTGTGCAGGAGTTCCTTATATAGCTAATTAATAAAATGATTTTTATAAAAATCCATCCGCTAGGTGCATAATAGTGGATAAAAGGGTTATTATATATTATAAAGCAATTACCTTCCGTCGTACGCCATTAAGGTGCAGTTTCACCATGTACTTCCCGAACGGATTGTAGACGGGATCTTTGTTCTTGTTCTTCGGATATATTATGGATGTGATTATCTTTTTATTGAAACGCCTCTCGTACAACGCGCTGACCGCCAGCGATGCGACGAACGAGCAATCTGATACTATCTGGAATACAAGAAAAATAATCGTTCACTAAGTATAGAAAAATACTGAGTATAGAAAAATTGTATCGTCAGTATGTAAATTCCATTCCATTATCGGAGGTAGTAATAAGAACTGCCGACCAAAGTAAATACTTAAGACTGTATTTAGAATTTTAAAACTGATTGCAATAACACTAATTAATTGTTTTTTATTTAATTATTAACATTAATGTTTTTCACATCTATCAGCACTCCAAGCAACAAGTATATTATGTATATAACATATTATGGCTTCGTGAACCACATATAAATACAAGTTCTATAGCTATACTTGTAGTTGTAGATAGTATATCTGTAGATACAAATATAAACGTTCGCTGACACGAACCAATAAGTTTTACCCCCAACAAAATCGTCTAAAATATGTCACCTGGACTATAATAACGAAACAAATGACAGTTGTTTCATATAACATGATATAATATTCATAAAATTC
>DWJS01000704.1:0-10454 GCA_018248975.1 Codatractus imalena | reverse complement strand
TATGCATGAGCATTCACCGCCTCCCTTCACTTCGATCTTCGAAGGGTTGTCTCTTCTTTGTTTGGACGCAAAAAAATTAAAAAAAAACAAATGAAAAAATGTGTACTTATACTTAAACCATAGTGAACTAAGTGAAATAAGTGTATTCAGTTTATAACCTTTAAAGTTTTTGGATTTAGACGATTTTTGATTTTAGACGAGAACGAATTTTATAGCAATAGCTCTGAGACTGAAATGGCAATGAGCCGGCCGCTTCGCTCGTAGGACTGACAACTAATAGGGATGACAGGTTCCCGAATGGCGACTACTTTGGGCAAAAGGTCGCACCCCGATTAGGTCGTTTGATGACTTCAAGAAGACAGCGGAGAACCCTTGAATTCAGATAGCACTATCCGGCTGAATAAGCTTCAATTAGAGTCGGCCATGTCCAGGACTAGACCTCAAAGACTGATGGATGTATGTATTGGGAGAACTAAGTTTTTTTCCGCTCCACTATTTTGTACCACGGCAAATCACAATACAGAACTGCCATCACTGCTGTTATAGGGCAGAAATAAATAAATCTATACTTCATTAAATACACTGTTGGCTGTAACATTTTATGTCCCACTTGGGCCTCCCCTCGGAACTGGAGAAGGCCTACACCGTGTTCCACCACATGTGTTAGTGGGCAACTCGTGTCGGATTCCGTACTACCCATAAGGCCTCTAATGATTTGAGACAGACGGTGGAACGTGCCTTCCGAGGTACGGAAATAAGCATGAAATTAAGGCAATAGCGTTCTAAAAAAAAGTAGGCGCTTTCTACAATCTATCGACACTAAGACACTAAGACACTAAGACTGCCCGTATGCCGGTATCATGGATACACCAAGATGGCACACCAATACGTGGGTATGGGTATACCCAGAACAGAAATCTAGATGCATCACTTACATTTCTAGGTAGCCGGGAATCGTACCCGGAAGCCTCTGCAGGTCAGACCGGTGGTCACCCATCTAATTTGTAGCTTAACACTTTCACAGCCCAACCTATACTGTTTGTAGGCATGTCAAAGCGTTTGTGACTTCGGGGCAGTGAATACGAACATTTATAAAATCAGTTGACACAAGCTGCGAGGCTATGCACGCTTTCAGGTGTAAGTATTACAATGAACACATTTATCTGATGCATTATCCGTAATATTCCATGTAGTTTCTAGGGAAAAGCTTTATGCAAAGTCCAATGCAAATGCCAAATATTTGCTGACAGTGAGTGAACTTGCCCGAGCTATACGATCCCTTGCATGAAGTTTATGCAAATGCACTCTGATATCAGTCATCGTCGCAGAGCATTTATACCTAAGTATTTTCTAGTGAGCGACTCCGCTGCTAGTGAAATATATAATATATTAGACTGTCTTGTCTAATGATTAGGTGTAATAAAATCAATTGTAATGTACAGCAAGTAAGTACGTAAGTTAATAAACAAAGTGAAACGAAGCGGACTGAATTGACTGAACGGAACGGAATTGATTGAAATAATTACTACGCTAAACACGTAAAAACAATCCAACTTCAATCCCTACACCTCCAACATGGGTGATTGATTGATTGATCAACGTTGCATCAATGCATTAGTGCATCAACATCTAGTCTTGGATTGTCGTATAGCAATATTTCAATGACTATACATTTCCTATTCGAATTTAATTTATTTCGAGTTGTCTGTGCGAAACCAAGGTTTTATGCTAATCAAATTAATATGAGTACCTTTTTGGAAGTCTCCTTTCGAAAAAAAATATACATTAATCAATTAAAAAAAAAAAAATCGGTTTATCTATTCAAAAGTTTTGAAGTAACTGAGAACCTTCTTCTTTTGTTGAAATCGTTGTCGAAATTAATATAAAGCCTTATTATATATGTAAGTATAATATATAATTAATTATTAATTGTTATTTAAAATTTGTGGTTTAATTTTCTAGGTCTGTTGAAGCATGTCAACGTGAACCAGTCCTTTCACCTCAGATACCAGTAAGGTTCAGATACCACGTTGATGTCTAATATAACTTGTACTAGTTTGTGATTCTTTATCCAAGTTTGTTCATTTGCTCTGTTGTACCTTAAATACATCTTCTTTCCCCTTCGATGCTGTAAAGATAAGAAGGATGTAGAAGAGGCATCAACATCTCCCTATTAATCTATTTACAATGGTCAATAATACGTAGCTAAATGGAACTACGGAAAAATCCTCCATTTTACGTGAAACTGCAAAGCTTTGGACTTCTAAGGTCTGATAGAAATGCGGATATTTGTCGTAGCATTATACCTTCAAACATTAGCTTTTTAAGCAACGTCATTTTTGTAAAATGATTTTCTTAAGAAAATGCAGAGGGTTCTCGCGAAATTCAAATATTTGCAGCTGCTAAGTGAAGATCTAAGTGAGACCATTACGTAGGCAATACGATCCGGCTAATGCAAATGGATGCATTTCGTTGATATCGTAGCTTCTAGAGGGCTGATTTCGACTAGGGTTGAGCTTTTTAAAGAAGTAAAAACACAAATGTGTAAATAGAGGTTACAGTGTAATGTTCGCTCGAAAAAGGATTTTGAGCCAAAAACGAAACCGCACCATCAGCCACATCCTTAGTTTGGGCCGAAACCGAACCTTCGGCTACGAACTAGGTTTCGAACGGAGCGGACCGGTTTTTCGGAAACATTCTTAGTTACGACCGAAACCGTCACCTATTACGACATGTAAAAACAATCGATTGTATACAAAAATCTAGGACATTTTTGCATATACTGCCACTACGCATTAAGCGGCGAGAAAAACATGGAATCTAAAATTACTGCTATCTCGTCGATAGGCGAACTTCGCCGGCGACAATGAGCCCGCGAAGTTAGCCGGACAGTATACGATAACGCACGAACAATGACTTTTACCGTGACCAAAGTTGGATTTATTTGCAAAACTGAAACTGTGGCCGAAACTAGCCGAAACCGAACCTTTGAAATTCCGAATCCTAGTCGCACTTGGTCAATTTGTATTGTAGCTAATATTCCAATAAAACATCACATTTTATTTATTATACGAAGCGTAATAAAGACGGTAATAAAGATGATATAGTGATCGTTATTACATATTTCATCACAGTATTTTACAGCTTTATTACGAAGAAGTCTAATTGACATATTAATAACTTTTTATTCGTTCCGTACTGATGAAGAAACACATAAAATTGTTATGACTTTGAAGTAGCGAAGATATCCTATGATAAATGACCACTGTCGCCTACTTACAACTGTAATCATCCCCTAATAGGTATTGTAATCTACGTGAATGTAAGTTTTAATTAAAAATTAATATTAATTTATAATATATAATGTAATTTGAATCTCGGAAACGGCTTCCATTATTTTCATTAAATTTAGCATGCAGGGGGTCTCTGAAGCGATAAATCGATTTAGCTAGGTTTCATTTTTAGAAAACATCGATTTATCCGTGTTTTCACGTAATGAAAAAGTGCTACAATATCATAGAATACGCAGGTAAATTCCACAACCTTAATGGTTATAATAGGTGGTCCAGTCCGATTATTGTCTTTTTTTTGGAAAACCGAGTAAAACTCGGTCTCCAGAAATTATATATAAATGGCGAAGGACCTTACGTCATTCCCTTTAATATTTGGGTTATTACACAAATATCTCGGTTTCCCTCGAATCGCTCAAGGGTTCTTCAAACCCGCGCTCAATCACTCGTAATGAGTCTCGTGGCCGGGAATTTCTTATAGTTATACCAAATTGGGAATTTCTTACACAATCCCTAGAAATAAAATTATAACTAAGGTCCCCGGGTTTTTTGGACTTATAGAATCTTAGTGGACCGTGTCTAGGTCTTTGAATCATCGTAAAATTGAACTCAATTTTAGGTTTTTTGTAGTAAACATTTGTATTATAACAAATTGGCCGAGTGCGAGTAGGTCTAGCACATGAATGACCTCTTACCAACATCATTATACTAAGCTAAAACGTCAAAGAAAAATACCTGCGTAGCAGCAAACTCAACATATTAAAATATCGTCGGCAATCGTAACAAGATAATATGTTGTCATCATTCATGTAAGTACCCACGTCGCCACAATGGCAACATAGATGGCGATAAATTCTTTTACATAACATTTGTTATTTTTAAACCATTTTTATGAAGTGTTTGTATAGCAGCCTCAATATAGTTCTGAAAAGTAGTAGGAGTAGTAGTTTCTGAAAATTCCACGTGTCCACCAATTACGATTCGAATGTGACAAATAGACAAATGGATAGATGGACAGACTTAGAAAACCTTTTAGTACAGACTCCAAAAAGCAGTACCTACAGTTGATAATTACATTCGATCCCAAAAAAAAAATCTTAATTATTTCAGCCATTTTGAAAACAATTAAACAATTCGATAAAAATGTGAAAAACTTATTTTCATATTTATATATTTTTTTATCATATATTTGCCGCAACAAATTTGTAAGATGACGTTTTATTTTTATTTTAAGGGAATACTCCCTCGTCTAAAATTACCAACTTCCCCCATAGAGTGCACTCTAAGGGCTACGAGCTGGGCACCGGATGCGACAATGTTTTTAGCAACACAATTTTTATTTGGCTGGAAAATAAAAATTGTGCTTATTTGGCACCACTCCCGCTTCTATTTTCGCCTTATAACAGCAGTGTTAAACGTGGTTGTGATATAGTAAGGGGATATAATTATATAAGGCATTGTAACTTAGTAATTAACAGAAGAAATGCATCTATGGTAATGCAGCTAAAGGAAAAAATGACTATGAGCTCTGGCTAAGAATCAAAATCTTACCATTTGAAATAATCTGTCTTACCATAAATTTTCGGCCATAAATTTAAATCTAATAACATAAACACAACACACATATATACATATACACAAAGACACACGTGCAACCACGCGACGTTAACTCTGTACGTCATTGTGTAAAACTAATTAAACTAATTGAAAGTAGGTGGATAAACTTTGTTTATCAAGTAGCTTCCAAAAGGAGGTTCTTCGGCTACATTTTTTAAGTTTGTTACCTCAGAACTCTGTCATTTATCAACCGATTTGGAAAGATTTATTCAAAAGCGGATACTTCCAAAGGGCCATGATAATTTCTTTGGCATTGCTCCTTGCGTTTAGATGATAGAGAAAGGAACTCTTCAAACTCGAAAAGGAAATGTATTGTGATTGCGATATTATTAGGCTTATGACAGTCCAAAACCAGATACCTAACTATGATCAATGACGTTCTGAATTGATAACTGTTGTGCAAACTGCAAAGTACAGTAACAGCGAGTAATAAATCTAGTTGTTGCGATTTAAGCCGGTTGTTTTTAAAGTTTTATGCGAGGTAATTATTTTTCAACAGTTTTCAAATAATCACGCGATGAAACGGGCGAATAATTTCATTCATTCACACCATTTTTAATTGGAAAGCGGGGATCCGTGCCAACTATGTTGATACAGTTCTGAATCATTTGCATAATTTCAATATCCAAGGAATGCCAAACAACATTTATATAGGATCTTCTGTAAATTCTTCAAGTACTGTAATTTATTTAAGCATTAACATTTACAGTTGCAATAATTGTTACATGCGAAATATACGAATATAATTTACTATTAGTATTTCAATCTTTTTCGTGGCACTAAGCCCTTGCCTGCAATCCTTTTTATACGCCACTGCTTGCCACGGGTCCTTACCACGGGTGCCTCCTTAATTGCAGAAGGCCAGGAGCATAATCCACCACGCTGTTCCAATGCGGATTGGTGGAGGTATGAACGGGTTACTGGCCAACCCGCGTCGGAAGTTTTTAAATTGCCGTTTACGTTTGCCATCCATGAATAACACCCGGGACTGACAGCTTCACTTGCCCTCCGAAGCACGGAAGCAGGCATAATATGTAGTCGCTAGGGGTCACCCATCCAACTCCCGATCGGGCCTGACTTGCCTAACTTTGAAGATCGGTTAATATCTTTACAAGCACGATACCCTATCCTGCGCTGTCTATAAGTTGTGTTATATAACAAATATAAAATCTATCTTATACATTAGCAACATTAGTAAGACTAGCGGGTAACGAGAAATAGACAAAAGCAAGAAATTTAATAAAATATACTCACCTTTCTAGCTACATAAAACAGTAGAACGGAACAGTGCGTAATTATTATTACTGGTATAATCCTTTTATTTATCCTGGGTACTAAAGTATTACTCTCAAAATTACCCAGTTTGGGTACAACAGATAAGAGCCTCTTCACATTAGGTCGGTCCGACATAAAAGGGTATTACACGCTTTTTAGGGTTCCGTACTTAAAGGATGCCAACGGGAGCCTATTACTAAGACTTCGCTTTTATCAGTCTGTATGTGTCACAGAACCATATCTTATAAATTGTAATATGTACACATTTTAAATTATCAGTGTGTACTATGGCCGTTAAAACAACACATAATAAAACAAGAGTAAAATGAAATCTTTGAAAACCATGCCCTATATTTTGCCATAACGGCGATGTGCGAGGAACCGACGGAGGAAGTGATGTGTCAATAGAAGTGATATATTGGATTGTCATTTAACGAGATCGGGAGGTATTAGAAAGCGCAACAATATATGTTGCGCTTTCTACCAAAACTTGTTTTATTTCGGCATTTTTGCGACCGTCGATTCTTATTCTTTATTTACCTTATGCTCCACTTGGCTTATTACTTATTTATTTAATTTTTATATGGGACTAGTGTAATGTGAACGCTCTCTAAAATATATTGATAATGTCAGCGTAATTTAATAGGGTCTAACTTAGAACTCCCCAAACTTTTCATATAGCATTTATTGCTGTTTTAAACCGTTAATTTTATAAACGAAAAGATAAGATCGGGTAATTACAATGTAACTATAGATGAAAACAATAATTAGGTTCGTGTGTGTATTAAGGGGTGTGTAATTGGGGTATTTTATGGGGTAATTTTCTCTTACAATGTGTACTTAGAACACAAAATTAAATTGTAAAATTAGTTAAGTACTAAGTGTAGTACAGTAAGGTTCCAAAATATCGGATTATTTTAGTGTTAAACAAAGTAAAACGTTTATAATCTATACAAATAAAATGAGAGAGTGAGTTGTGCGCATCACGTAATAACTACTAGACAAATTTTGACCAATGTTTTAAGTTATATTTCTTAGATATGTACTTTAAGTTACATTCTTTAGATATGTACTTGGTTCCTTTCTATACAATCATTCTTATTTATTGTTATTTTCATTCCATATAAAGTTCTTACAGTTTTATGAAGCTTGGATTTTTATAACCACTACGTTTGAAATTATATTTATTCTCTTGCCCTAGAGAATCGTTCATTTTTATGTTTCTTGTGTTATATAACGAAATATATTGTTAATATATAAATCGGTTGAATCGAAGTCGCACATAAAGGGTATACCACCGCACCGTGTCATAGATGGATCCAATCATCAACCAATAACTTGTGTATAGCGGCAAGCGCAACATTTACAAATACCGTCAAATATTATGTCATCGTGTGGGTACTCGCACACTATCGTAATGGCAAAACAGATGGCGTGGTTTTTTGTAGGTAACATTTATTATTGTAAATCTTCCATGTTTTATTTTTAAATTTTGCAGTTATTGGGGACATGGTAGCATTAGAGAGACAGACAAAGAGACGGACAGACGAACGGTTTAATCCTAGTGACGGAGTCCCCTTGCCTCCCCGTTTACGGAACCCTAAACGTACACCAATTTTGAATTTGTTTAATTTAAAATCAAGCCTTCTGAGAATAGTCCCACGTCCGAGAACGGGACAGTAATTGGTTAATGATGAAACAGCGAAATTCCACGCTTTGCCGAAACGTACGCCGAGTTAATTGGGTACACCTTTCATAATAAACGTCCTGTCGCGATTTAATATATTTAAGGGTACCTTTTACGTGCGAGCATTATACAAGAAAGATGTAGTAAAATAAACGAAATTAATTTATTTTCAATAGAATAAGGAATTGGACACGAACTGAGCTGAGAATATTCTACCTAACACCTAATATTTAGAACCCAGAAATTATACCTAGGATGTAACCCCTGCTTGCAACTCTTTATGTATGGCACTGCTAGCCACGTGTCTCTTCCCTACAATTGATGAAGGTCTGGAGTATACTCTAACATGCTGGTTCAATGCGGATTGGTAGAGAAATGTACATGTTAACGGCCCACCTGCGTCGTCTTGAAATCGCCTATAAGGCCTCCATCAAAGCTCAGCGACTGCTATCCAAGAATGACAATCAGGAACGACAGTTTAATGTACGCTCCAAAGCACGGAAACGCGTATAAAAATAAAGCCACTAGTTAGCCATAATACACAAGCCGCGGAGCGCCGCGCACTTCGCGCCAGTGTTATACAGGGTATAAACTCCTATCCAACTTCTGACGGCACCTGACGTTGCTCAACTTTGCAGATAGGTTAAGTCAAACAAGCCGCGGGGATATATGTGCATAAACATATTAATACGGTGCTCTATAAACAGATCTTTAAAAAATGCTATAATGGGAAAATCCATTACTGCACTCTTACTTTGTCAGACCTGAATCAATTTTGATTAGCATATTTTCATTGCGTGCCACGTCCCTTTGTTTTATTACTGGGGCTAGTAAACTTTTTTGCAATATTAGGACTTTGTATATTTCCTTTGTAATTACATTTTTAAGCCACAAGCAAAAAGAGGGGTGCTGTAAATTTGACGTGTGTGTATGCCTATATGCGTGGTTGTATAAGGGAGAGACACATTTACAAGGCTTTTCAATTTAGTTTTCAGGGGTAACAACGCGGTGGCCGACTTTAGGTAGGAATACAGCCATATCTCATAGATGACAGATGTCCATGAGCCTCAATAGACAATTATCATCAGGTAGACTGTATGTTCATTTTCTACTGTGGGATACAATCAGCATTACCTTAACCTATTCCTTCGACGAGGGTGGCGCTGCCATTAAGGGATGGAAATTAAAGTCCAAATGTCAAAGTTCACTTTATTTTATTCTAGCCAATTCCTCGAACGTATATGCCTAAGCATTCTAGTCGGTTAGTGCGCAGTAACTAACACGACTCCCACCATACTTCACACTTGCATACAAACTTGCTTACTCAGCCATTCATACTTACATGGTCCCTACACTACTTTTATAGTAAAAAATAAAACTGAAACAATTAGATTCTTTGTTTGATAAATGTTCAGTAGTATCATTACATTAACTTGATTGAAAATATTTTTAATATATTTTCAATTAGCAAATAAAACAACTACAAGTATGTGGTACATTTAACAGTGTAATGAGTGCAATCCTTCATCGCCGGCTGGGAAGGGGTTTCTCCTCACATCTGCGAAAGGCCTGGAGTGTAATGCACCAGGATGTCCCAATGCAGATTGGTGGCGTCCGTACAGATTAGTGACCAACCCGTGTCGGAATCTCTCAAACCCGCCCATAATGCCTCTGATAAGGCTTCATGATTATTATCCAGTGATAATAACGAGAAGCGAAGTGAAAAAAGCGCGTATGAAATAGCATGTGCTAATAAAACTGTGATTTCAGTATAGGTGATAGTGTAAAGCTCTCTAGCTCTCTATCTCTACACTATTATCACGTAGAGTAATGAAGAGTTCGTTCTATCGTATTCCGGTCACGGAGTCGCCGCAAACATCGTAACGTTTGTTGAAAAGGGTTGATTTGAGCTTCATTGCGCCGATACGTGTCGATACTTATTGATACTTATTGGGAATACGTGTGTAGTTAGGTTATTTAGTACCGTCAATGGAAAAAGATTCGTAGATATTATGTTTAACCCCGAACGAAATAGAGATGTTAAAGGAACATTTTTACGATCATAGGCATAAAGACGAAAGAAAGACAAAAACCTACAACTGGCTCGCTGGGTCTGGTTTGGCTGACCGGGGTTCGAATGTCTTTCCCTGCGTGATTTACCGGAACTACGCGGATGTTTTAAGGCTGACGTTGTATCTATGTGTCCATTTGTGGCATTATAGCTCCCAAAAGGATGAACCGATTTAGATTAAGTTTTGTTTTCTTGGAAGATTTATCAAAATAGACTGAACCAAAATCATACACTGTGGGGCCATTTTTCACGTTATGGAACCATCATTGAAGCAAACTATCAAACAAAAAGTAATCATCAAAAATGGCACACAATTGGCGAAAATATCCATGTGTTAAAAAAACTTACAAAAGAATACAGAACTCCTCCTATTTTGAAGTCCGCTAAATATGTTTTAATATTTTGATACCCAAGAGACAGAAAAAGAAAACGAGGTAGACAATTTCGAAGGTGGGCAGACGACGTAAAAATCATAGCGGCAGAGTATGGACAAGGAAAGCACAAAACAGAAAAG
>DWJS01000703.1:0-10456 GCA_018248975.1 Codatractus imalena | reverse complement strand
ACTGGCCGGGGATCGAACCCGGAACCCTCTGCATGTCAGACCGGTGTGGTAACCGCACCGCCACGCGGGTCGTCAAAGAGCAAAGTAGCTGCTCCAAACAGAGGAAAGTGGCGAAAAAACGTTTTAAATTAAGTAAAACATGATTCTTCACGAAAATATTAATTACTTGTCCTAACTAGTTGTAAATAAAAACAATAAGCAAATATTTTTTTTTAAATAAAAATTCAACGCATTTACATAAAAAAACACACATCTTAAGTGAGTTTGGGGGATGGGGAAGAGAGTTTAGTAAAATCTCAGCTCGACATCTCAGCAAGCGGAGTCCGAAAAAGAAGTCTCGCTTGTCGCTTACATAATGTCGGTCGGACATGTCGGCAATTGCCCATATTTAGTGTGAAGGTGTTCCAGTGACATATTAATAGGTTGGTGCAGTTGTCGGACGGTATCATTATGTTTTATCCACGCTCGTCGATACGCGGAACTGCGGATAAGTAATTGTTTCAGGGAAACGTGTTCTGAACCTAAAATTATAGTGATTGCCAAGAAAGGTTCTCGATTGGTTATTTATAATCCTCATCATCAACCATTTCTGATCCACTGTGGTGAGAAGGTTGTAGGCCATAGTCGACCACACTGGCCCAGTGCGGTTTGTTAGACTTCACACACCTTTGAGAACTTTTGTATATTTTTTTAGATCTCTTAAGCGTGTTTTCCTTCACCGTCAGGCAAGTGATCTATAATTTATATGTACTGATATATCTAATATAATATCATCATATTAGCGTCGATTGTTACGAAAATATCGGTGATTGATTTTGATGATTCTTTTTTAGTCGGATTTGATTTGAGTGGGATTATCAATTGAAAATTGCCTTTGAAGATTGTTGTCGTCAAGTTCAGTGGTAGTTCATAGTTTTCATGACCTTGCACACGTATTTACTGAAGACAAGAGGCTATGACTATTGGCAAGGATACAACTAAAAAAGGAACTACAATCCTATCTGAAATTCACACATGTATTGCCATCCCTGAAGACTAAGTTAAAACATTATATTTAAATGTGTTTGTCTTAACACATCCTTCAAACAAATAACATATCGCAGAGATTTAAAAAAAAATGTAAAGCACTTTTCACGTTCATTGATCTGCTCTTCAATGGTGTACTCGTACTTATTCAGCTATGTAATTATATATTAATATATTTGTAAGCCGTGTAATATATCTTTTTTATAATAGCACGAGAAATTAAAACTTCAATACACAAGGTTATTATATTTGCGAGTATCTTTTGTCAGTGCGTACAACTTGTTATTTTTACTAAGCTATTTATGCTACAGTTAGACTTATATACGAGTTCATTGCTATTTTTATTTTGTTATGGACTTAGGAAACAATGATTGATTTTCCTCGAACTGCTATAGATACTGTAAATAATGTAGCGTTCCATATACTATTATTCGTTATGTTCTATAGGTAATTGGTATGTAAGCCAATATTTTTTGTACGGTTTATAAGAACCGTTTGCGTTGCGGCCATCATTAAACTAAGCACTTGATGTGTGAGCTCACCTTATGTTGGTATTTCTTGTTTGTGAAAAAATATAACGCTTACAGTTCCGGCTCAGTATAGAGTTAAAATGTATGTACTCATTTTATAGTTTTAGTATCGCCGTACTGACCTCATATGTTCAGACAATCAGATCGTCAGCATTTTGATTCTGATTGAATCAAAATAAATCAGACTATGTATCTGACTATATATTCGTATTGACTTTTATAAAATGTGTTATTAGTATGTATTATTATTTTTAAATATGTCATGTTGTTTTTACGATTTAATGAAATACAATACTGCAATAACCGCTACGTATATTGCTTCACCAAAAAATATATTCAGCCACAGCTAACAGGGCCTTTTCAATGTTCAAAAAAGAGAATGCGACTATTACTGTAACAATGAAGGCAAAAAGTTTGTTATTGATAGGAATATTGAAACTTATGAGTAGGCGGGGTCGTGAACACGATTCATATTAATCTAGCTTCTCACTATTGTCCGTGAGTCACAAATAATAATGAAAAGTTATCGCATTTTTTTTAATCGCCTATTTTTTTTCATGTTTTTAAGACTAATCATATGTTGTTGTGGTCATTTTTAAGGTTCCTTACCTAACAGTTCGCGCTGTGACGCTAGTTCAATACACACCCGTACTACTCTGCTCCGTAAAAAAAAAACCGAAACTATAGTTTAAACTTACTGATTTGTGTATAACTAAACAAATTCAAATAATTTAGAAGAATACCTAAGTTTTGGTGCAATTATTGTTCCGAAATTCAAGTGAAACGTAAAGTTATTAGTGTTTAAAATTCAAAAATACTCATTAACGTATGTAACAATCGGTACCTACGCGTACGAAGAGCGCACCGTTACTTGCTGTGAGTCATCCTCTGCCGTGCTGCGTTTGAACGAGCAAACTCACTTGCAACTAGCGTGCCGCGTTTAATACCTATACTACTGCAAATACGTTAAATATTTATTATGCCACAAACAAAAATTAAATTTGGATGTTGTGATCGGCTGACATCATCACCAAATGTACTAAGCTGTCAGTCCTGCAAAAAAAGTATCACTTACGCTGTGTCAATATAGATAAAACTCTAAAAGAAATGGCTGAAGACTTTAAGTCGAAATGGATCTGCCCTTGCTGTCACTGTAAATTTCCTAAATCAGATAATAGCAACACGCCAATTAGAGGTCCAATTCAGCAGCAGTCTTTTAATCAGGAAGTTGACGATTTCTTGCCAAATATAACTACCAGAAGAGGAGGCCAAATCGAAAAGAAGTCCACATCCGAGTTACAGATAAATAGCGTTAGACAGATAATTAGAGAAGAATTTGAGAATATCCTACAAACCTTTAAAACCAGTATACTAGATCAATTCGAGCAAAAAACAAAGGAACTACTCGACAGTTTCAGACACGTATCTGATTCTATAACGACGATAGAAAAACAACAAGAGATTCTGAAAAAAACGTGGAGTCAAACGTACTACAAATTAGCCAATTAGAGTTGGAAAATACTACTCTTCGATCAACAGTCGCTGACCTCAACTCAAAGATTGAACGCATGGAACAGCATTCTCGGGCTAGCAATTTAGAAATACAAAACATACCTGAAAGCAAAACTGAGAATCTGGTAACTATTGTAAAACAAGTCGCTACAATTACAAATTGCAAGGTAAATGAGTCGGATATCCACATATGTACAAGAGTCGCAAAAATAAATAGAGACAGCCAGCGCCCCCGATCAGTTATTGTGAAATTTAGCTCCCCTAAAATAAGAGACGAACTTTTAGCAGCAACGTTGAGATTTAATAAAAAAGCTAGCAGTAACGTGGATAAGCTTAACACATCTCACATTGGTTTTGGTGGTACGAAACAGTCAATTTTCGTAGTAGAACACCTTTCACCCACGCAAAAAGCCCTTCACGCTGCTGCAAGAACAAAGGCGAAGGAGCTTAATTACAAATTTGTTTGGGTTAAGGGGGGTAGAGTGTTTATGCGAAAGACTGAAATATCTGAATATAAATTAATCAAAAATATTCAGGATCTACGTCAACTAAAATAGCACTGTTCTTTATTATCTTTCATTTAAAGTTTTCATTTACTGTTTTACATTTCAGTTTTAAATATAAATTTATGTATGTTATTGTTAAATGATTACATAAGAATTTACTATCAGAACGTTAGAGGGCTTAATTCAAATGCATCAGAGGTACGTCAACTAATTCTAAATAATGATTATGATGTTTACATCTTCACAGAAACTTGGCTAAATAGTAGTTGTTTCGATACGGAAATTTTCGAACATGGATATGTCGTATATAGGCGGGATCGCGAGACCTCCTCGGTTTCTAACTCTGTGCGAGGAGGCGGCGTACTAATCGCTGTAACAAACCGACTAGTGTCAACACGAGTGCAGGAGTGGGAAAGCGAATGTGAGGATCTCTGGGTTTCAATTACTACTGTAGCCAAATTAGGTAAGTGTCCTCAAACTATAAATATATGTGCTGCCTATTTGGCACCACCTGTAACAATAAATAGTTGGAAAGTATTTGCAGATAAAGCCAACTTCGTCCTAGAATCATGCACTGATTATAAATACACATTGATAGCCGGAGATTTCAACATGGGGGGAATTACTTGGCTACCTAGTGATAAGGTACCTGTAGACTTAGTTGATAATGTAAACTGTACAGTACCTACAGGATATAAAAACCGTGACCTTTTGTGTAGATTTGTGGATTTTTTGACTTTAAATGACCTAAAACAATTCAACAGTGTGACGAATGTTCAGGATAAAATTCTTGATTTGATATTGTGTAACAAAGATGTCTTACATATTGAGAAATGTTTAGATCCTATAAGAAATGTTGACAAGTATCATCCAGCCCTTGAAATAAAAATGAGTATCATAACCGAAAGAACAAGAACGCAACTTTCTTCTCGACCAAACTTTTATAAAGGAGATTATGAGGCCATAAGGAAATATTTAAGTGCAGTGTCTTGGATGGATGAATTCAGCTCCTGTAACGATGTAAATGATATGGTGAGCAGATTTTATGATTTATTAAATAAGGCTATTAGGCTCCATGTTCCCATGACAACATCTAATAATGGATCGCATCCCGTCTGGTTCACGCCCCACTTAATATATTTATTACGACAAAAAAAGAAATATCACAGCAGAGTAAAAAAATACAATAATCCTCTTGATAAAATAGAGTTCGAATACTTAAGAAATGATTGCAACAAATTAATAAATTATTCCTATAACAAATATATAAATGACATAGAAAATGAACTACTGCAAAATCCAAGAAAATTCTGGACTCACATAAAAAAATTACGTAAGAATAGCTCTTCTTATCCTAATACTATGGCACTTCAGAATGGTAGTGCAACCTCAGACATAGAAAAAATATCAAACATGTTTGCGACTCATTTTTCTTCTGTATATGAAAAATATGACAAAGACAGAAATAAATTGACATCCTACTCTGAATCACTAACTGCAATAGGGGGCATACAGTTTACTTCGCAAGAAGTTGAAAAGAAATTAAAAAAACTTGCAATCAGAAAGAGCGTAGGACCTGATAACATACACCCACTGTTGTTAGTAAACTGTGCAGACATATTGGCTTCTCCACTGACTTTTTTATTTAATCGATCTCTGCGTACGGGCAGATTCCCCGATAAGTGGAAAGAAGCCAGAGTCGTTCCTTTATTCAAGAATGGTAAGAAAGAGTTAATATCAAACTACAGACCAATATCTATTCTTTCAACGATATCAAAACTGTTTGAGTCAATGGTGCATCCTATCATATATAATCATGTACAAAAGTACATTGCTACCGAACAGCATGGCTTTATTAAAAAGAGATCTACTAACACGAATCTAACTTTTTTCACATCTGACATCAAAGATGCTGTTGACCAGAATATGCAAGTTGACGTGGTATATACCGATTTTTCAAAGGCATTTGATAAAGTAAATCATGATATCCTTCTTGACAAACTGTACGCGCTCGGAGTAACTCACAATCTATGGGATTGGTGTTCATCATATCTCAAAAACCGACTATCTAGAGTGGTAATCCAAGGCAAAGAATCTCTTCCTTTTTATGCTTCTTCCGGAGTTCCTCAGGGGTCAACACTAGGACCTTTATTTTTTAACGTATTCATTAATGATATTAGGGAAGTAGTGAAGCACTGCAAAATGTATCTTTTTGCAGATGATCTTAAAATTATGAAACCAGTAAGAAATATTTTTGACGCAAATTGTCTCCAGAACGATATTCATAATATTTACGAATGGTGTAATGAAAACAAAATGTATCTAAACATCTCAAAATGCTACCACGTAAAATTCACCAGAAAATACAATAAGTTGCCTTCAGAATATCAAATAGCTGGTAACAAGATCCAAGAAGTCTCAATCATACGAGATCTTGGTGTAATGATGGACAGTAAACTTAGATTCTCAAACCACATTGACAAAATTATACAGGAAGCAAATAAAGCACTAGGTTTTATACTGAGGTCCACAAAGGGCTTTAAAAGACCAGCTACTATAATTCAACTATATAACAACTATGCAAGGAGTAAGCTGGAGTACTGTAGCACTGTGTGGTGTCCTACATACAAGGTACATATAGAGAGAATTGAAAGGGTTCAAAAAAAATTAATTCGTAGCCTAGCATATCGCTTCAGACCGCCGAGAGACATAAAGACATACGTAGACAGACTAGGACACTTTAAACTCGAGCAATTATGCGTTCGCCGCACCCATTTAGATTTGTTATTTCTATACAAATTGGCAAATGGTCTTATAGATTGTCCGTCCCTGTTATCTATGCTACAATACAATGTGCCTAGTAGAATTCCGCGAAACCCATGCACTGTTTTTCAACCTAAGTTGTGCAGAACAAACCTAGGTCGCTCTTCACCGGTGGTCCGCGTTTCTCGCCTATATAATGATCGTATCAAAAAAAAAAATATTTTGAAAAATATTAGGGATCCCCAAAAAATTGCAATAATGTAACCCAAAGTAGCAACATTTTTATTATAAAAATCGTTATTTGTCGTGCTTGCATCCACGCGGACGAAGTCGCGGGAATCAGCTCGTGGCTTATAAATTTGTTCAAGCTACCTAGGCATGGGGCAATGTTTTTGAAATTTTGACATTAGGTCTATACACTGCAGTGTCGTTTGTAAAATTTGTAAATAAACTCATGTGGTATTTTAAAGTTACGATCAATACGGCGAAAATAATAAAATGCATTCGAGCTTACCCATCGCTTCAGAGAGCAGTGTTAACCGAGAACAGCGCATACACGAAATAATATATGAGATCGATTTCCAAAAGTTTCTGTGGAGCTCTGAACCCAGATTAGGTAGCCTGAAATTTCCAGTAGCAACTACCAGGCCTTTGTTCCAAACGAATAAATCGCTGCATATTGCTCTGGTTTCAGTTTTGTACCGCATTTTAAGGAATATGATGGTACTGTCGGCAGTTAAGTTAAATTTGAATAGCGAATGAAAGCGAAAGTGCCATTTTGAGTATAGAAATGGTAGCCCGTGCCAGATATTTTTGCGATAGGACGCAGACATAATGTACGAATCTAAAAATTAAACAATTGTTACCACACGTTTCAGAAACGTATTTTTTATGCAACAGTAGTAATTAGTAAGTGTAGAATGATTTTAATTTAATTTCATTTCATTTACCATCGCCATTCTTCCTGGTCCTGACTTATAATAGCAGAAACTTATGTTCTCGTTTGCAGGATATGACAGATTTATTTTTTCAGTTATCCCAACTGGGTTCTTAGTTTCAATCGTTGTTTTTAATTTGCTTCAGAGAGAATTCCTGTTCTATAGGGTTATATATATTTCTATTGTCGGCTCTGATTACCCGATTTCTTAAAGGATAAGCTCCTACAGCTTCTATGAGATAAAACCACGTAACACACATGCTAACAATAAAACATCATGACCATACGCCTCAAATCAACATACCATAGAATTCCGAAACGTATGATAGTGTATTTAATCCTTCCCATTAGGATTTGACTAGCAAAGAAGTAGTAGTAGTAGTAGAAAAGAAGTAGTTATTAGTTCCTCGTATATCCATGTGTCTACCTCCACACTTAACATTAGATACTTCACTTAACATTATGTCCGTGACGTGCTCCTATGAATAATTGATTCTCATTATTATTTGCTTCGAGTGCTTTGTTTTTTCAATTCATATTTCCAGTATTTCAAGTAAACATTGTGAAAGGTATTGTATTATTAAGTCTTTTGATATTTGTCAAATGAAGATTCCTAGAATTTGGTTTGTTCAGTAGAGGTAGGTACTCTTTTAACGTAATGAAATTGATTTATGGAACTAGTGTATTTTACTTTCCACGATTGAATTGGCTAATTTTTAGGATTCCGTACCTGAAGGGAGCCTGCGGGTCTCTATAACTAAGGCTTAGTTATCCGGCCGTCTGACTAGCGGTTTGTTTGTCAGTCTATCAAAGAGGTGTATTTCATGAACTATGATTAGCTTATTGAAATTTTCACAGTACAGTCAAGTAGGTATACACTCAGTATAATGGCCGATGTAACATCAAATAATACTAAAATATAAAAAATAAAATACAAGCATTCGAAGCCTTCGAAAAAGTTAAAAAAAAACCGAAAAATAATCTATGGATGAATTGTTCATCATAATTATTTCTTTAAGAAAGTCCGTGAATGGTATTATTAATATAATTTACTGTGTCCGTTATAATTTCTTTAATTTTGGCTACTAAGATAATGTTCAACCCGTAAATCGGGCCAGTGTATTATAAATTTACTGCACATTGCGTGCGGCGCGCGGCGTCCCGGATGGCTTAATTAAAACGTTCGCGATAACATTGCCCGGATGTACGCGACATCGCATTACTTGCAATGTCTTCCTTAGTTTAGAATTCTTCGTATGCAACTATAGTTTCCACCCATTTCAATCGAAGGAGATTCCGTACCGAAAGGGTCCCCTATAACTAAGGCTCTACTATCCGTGTGTATGCTTGTTACAGGGTCATAACGTAATATATAGTTGAATAATGAACACTTGAATAATTCACAAAGTGTACTCCTATAATATCAAATATCAAAAACTCAAGTAAAATAAAAAGTTTACAAACAAAAGGTAGCATTTGGCTACGGAACCCTAAAACGCATTTTATTTCATCAAATAATAAAAAAAAATCAAACGAGCGCGTAGTTCGTCTGGTGGCATGAGATTACCATGTATTCCATCACACTTCAATAGATTTTAAATTATTCCTGCGGTTGGCTTCAGGTTATCATACAATGCTCAACAGTAGGATAACAATGGATTAAAGTCGAAGACAGTGAATACTCACATTTGACATACGTAATGTTATAACCATAACTTCATGACGTAGAAAAAATATTTTATACATAGCTTCGGGATACTTTAACGTCAGAACGGCTAAAAGAAATTGAAATGTCTGGCTGTGATATTCTAATATCCGTTCGTCTATTTGACTACCATAATAATATTAATTTACAAAATCTGTACGAAGAACATGATTTAGTTTTAGCATGGGTTACCACACCCGCGGCGCCGCGGGCTGACACTTGTTTATTAAAATATTTTCAGATACATTTCACATAGTTTTGTTTAATTTCGTTTCGTCTCGTTCGGTTCGTGTCCGTCCAGTTCTATTCCGTTTCGACCCGTTCCATTTCATTCCATTCCGTTCTATTTCATATAAGGGAGACAATTGCAAGCGACGGTACAGATGTGTTATGAAAATAAGCGTTTTAATTAAGACATTCGTGGCGCGGTTTTAATTAATAATAAAGCTCATAATACGAATCTACTATTTGAGTTTCTCGTTTGCTAGTAACGTGGAACGTTGAACGATCATTATAATCAACTCCATGTTCTCACTATGACCTAGATATAGATATGGTAACGAAATAGACTCATAATATAAATATAAGATAATTATATCATACTACATATGTCGCTACGTACACTTTTAGGTAATGAGTCTATCAGATCCTAAAGCCGACTTGAACTAATCTGTATAGAAAATCCGTATAGAAGGTATGATTAGTTGGATTTGGAATGCCTTTGAAAATTTCTATGAATGTGTAAAGTATTAACGTATTGAAACATAACAAACAAAACAATAATTGTAATTTGGTACCAAAGACTACTGAAATACTAATGGTATTAGATAATATTAATGAATAATTACTATAATAATTAACCTAATATAATTTGCAAATATTCTTAAATTATTCATTAGGGGAGGCACGTATGTGAGGCACGTATCCGATCTAAAGTCGATGACCATCGGCCGCAGTGGCCACTTATCATGTTGACTGTAATGTCTAGAAATATGCAAAAATTACGAGATTATAGCTCAAATTTAATTGTAGCTTTTATTGTATAAATTACAGCTTACAATATATAAATCCAGCAAAATCAATTTTATCATACAGTTTAGATACCCGGTCCCACCGGATTCGCACATAAATTTGGCAAATCTAATCTGCAGACGACAGCTGATAACCTATCACATTATACACCTCGTACCATTGGGGCTTTTTCCCTTTTACAGACAGAGACTATTTTCTAGGTTTTATTCTGTGAAAGTAAAGACGGAATCTATTTTCTAGGTTTTCTTCTGGTTCTGTGAACGTATGTGGAACGTGGATCTATACAAATAAATACAATTGGAGTGTCTGTTTTTGTATCTTTTTTGTGAATGTTTTTCACTCTATTTCGATTAAAATTTCCCTGAGTTTATGACAATGCTAAAATTGTTGTACAAAAATGACATATGTTTTTATTAAAGTTTATTCCTGGTATACTTAGTGATAC
>DWJS01000702.1:0-10460 GCA_018248975.1 Codatractus imalena | reverse complement strand
GATCCAAAAATACAAGTATGTACCAACATAACGCCACAAAAAAAATCGAAATTCGCATAGACGTAACCCGCGAAAATTCATACTCATCATTCATACGCGATACTTTTTGAACACAGGTTGTATACCTAAATAAATTGCGATACTTTGACGGGTGTCAAACCTGGAACAATTAATTCAACTGTCCGGCATAGTGATCACTAAGTGATGTGAATACATAAATTTATAATTCAGAAAAACGTTATTTTAGCATAATTGAAAAATTCAATATACATAAATATGTACGTATCAAACGAAGTAATTGATTTACTAATTACTTAAATACTAAATCTCGAAAGCTACTTGACTGAAGAAACTGAAGAATTACATTGTATCTATAATTCTTAAGTACCTAAAAACCAATAAATTTTATATAGTTTAAGGTTGGGTGAGCTATATTCTTGTTATCTATTTGTATTGGTGATTTAATATTGGTGATTTTGGAATTAAATCGTTAAATAATATATAAAGTACCGATTGCTTACTTCCCGTGCTCTTCAGTTTCTATGTGTGTTTGTAGTAAGCATAAGATACTTTCTTCAGGCACTCACAAAAAGCGAAAAAGTAACAAATTTTACGCGCCGTATACATATGTTAAAACAGTCTTCATTAAGCATTGAGCAGGCAATAACAGGGAGAATTACTCGCCCCTAGTTTACGCTGCCCCTAATGGGGGTAATGAAGACGTACGACTCACCCTTAAGTTTAGCGATAATGCGTATTAGTATGTATTTGTTTTAACCTCTGTTATTTTGTTCGGCAGTGAGACGGGCAAGGAAATAAGCATGAAGTGTTTCGGGGTGTTAGAACCATTTAAATAAAATTACAACGCTAAAAACGTTAAAGCCACCGACTTCAATTGCAACACCAACATACTTTACTAGCTGCTACTTTACTTGGCAGAACAGTTTTCAGTCCAGAACGTTCTAGACCATAGATCGGTACCTACCTAGTCTTGGAGTCTTAAATCTACCAAGATTAGAATCATTGTGTATTGTCCACCCTATTTTGAGGCGCTCCAAAGTCCAACTTCAATGAAATTAGACATCACCTTTACAACACAGAAATAATTTTCCAAATTGGTTTATAAATGACAGAGTTTTGAAGTAACAAACCTAAAATATACAATCGAATTGAGAACCTCCTCTTTTGAAGTCGGTTAAAAAATAGTGATAGCGAAGGCTTAACCGCTAGGCTATCACAGATAATACACTAATCAATCCAACCGTGGCGGATGGCACTCGTGCCGAGTTTTTCCTGGTGTAAAACGAAAAAAATAAAAAAAACTAGTCAATCATAAAATACACCGAGCATTTAATCTAAATTTTGCCTTGGGTAGAATAGTGTACATGGCTGACCTAAAGTACCTACCTGCTTTGCGTTGATTAATTATAGATATCGACTGACGCCACTGGATTCTAATTGTTAAGCAATCTTTAACCTTTTGTTAATAAAAAGTAAAGCAGCCACTCGCAACACAATATAAACTTTACGTGAGACGCTTATTATTTTTCATTTAGTGTTACACTTTAGAATCGTTACGAAATCACAAGATAAATTCTAATTAGACACCATTCGTTCGATTGTCCCCGTATAAATTCACTTAGACCTGTTCACGTCGAATTTCTTCAGGACACAAAAAATGTTACTAAATCTCTTCAGACAAGTATTGTACATAATGTTCACTGACGTGCCTCAGACCCGCGTCAATCTGAGCTACATGCCAGTACTTTTTGCGCTTATTTGGAAATAGGACGCTACGTTCGATGGTGCTACGACGCTACGCCGTTACTACGGCTATGTATCTACGAATCTGTCGCGTAGAGTCTACGAATGTAATGTGTAGTCTACGAGTCTGTTGTTGTAATTTAAGTGCAATTATTATTTACATCTTAAAGGCAGTGAAGGATAAAATATGACTTTTAATACGAGGCCATTGTTACACAAAGATTACTAGTTTAACGACCTCGCGAATTTAAATCACAAAGAGTTGTGACTGTTTTAATTGATATTAATGTAACTTAAAAATAACTTTACCATTTTAATAAAATACCCAAAATAAAGTCGAAACATAAAACAAAGGCAGAAGTCTCTTGACAGCTGACTCCCAACTTTTAGCGAAGTGACGCGAACGGAG
The DNA here is from genome assembly GCA_018248975.1 of Codatractus imalena. Taxonomy (NCBI): domain Eukaryota; kingdom Metazoa; phylum Arthropoda; class Insecta; order Lepidoptera; family Hesperiidae; genus Codatractus; species Codatractus imalena. The sequence goes on along the minus strand of DWJS01000702.1, from coordinate 8,287 downwards.
TGACGTTAACGACAGTGTGACAGCCGACGCAGGCACGATACGAAGCCTGACAGTTTTGACGTTGCGTACGTGTAAATATAAAACAAAAACAGAATAAACAAGTGAATGGTTGGAACGAAAAGTTCCCAGGAACTATTACTATTTTTACGCGTAAAAGTAACTTGAAATAACTTGGTAGTATAAAAATATTTAAGCACAAGCAATATAAAATAACCGGTCCCTTGACAGGTAACGCCGAGTGATGGAGTGACGGCCGACGTCGACTGACAACTGACATTGTTGACGTAACGCAGTTAGAAGTGAATGTACTGAGAATATTGCTGTGTTGAAATGTTTTGTGTAGCGTAAAGTTGAACAGACCGACTTATTTTGATAATGGTCGAAGCTGACATTTATTTAAATGTCAAACGGTTTAGAGTTGAAGATACTCGCCACTAATAAAGTTTTGTTATAATGTTTGAGTGACCTTACAGTTTTTTCATGAGTTTTATAGTTAACAGCAACAAATATAGGGGCAGTGCGTACAAGAATCAGTCGTCCGAATTAGTATTTGCTTAATTCAGTATGAGTACGCTCCTGTACATGCATTCTACTGACTACATTCCAATACATAATTAACTAATTATTATGACTAAGTTTACAATAACGCATAATTTTCACAATATAATCTTATAAAAGAGATAAGCAAATTTTCATGTGTGTATATAAGTATACGTCGTAGATCCAAATACAAGCCCGTTTGCCCCACATCTCGGCAAGGCGTAAGATCAGTCGCTCGCTCAGCACAATATAAGTGATGCGGGTTCAAACATTCAGAGCTTAGTGGACGTTTTATAAATACGCTGCCGGGTTTCATTATAACGAGTGCCTTCGCCCGAATATTTCTTGCAATAAAGATGTCGCAAAAAATCGGGACGGCACTTATTATGTTTTAAGACCCCCTTCAAAGTACGAACGATTTTCATTACGTGTACAGACGAGGCGGGTCGGCTTTTGTGAGAACATGTCTCTTGGATACGGGATTGGGGTTAACAACTAAATCGTTTGTCTGTTGCTCGTATTCTAATACTTGTCTTTATTTAAGATACGGTCACGTGCGAGTCTGACTTGCATACGCAAGGTTCTGTACTATCGTTATTAAGATCGGGTAAAAACACGTTTTTGGCGGCTTTTGCAACAGAATATTGTACAAATATAGATATTGTGACTGAATACACACTTCACATGAGTCGTAGGTCGCTGAAATGGCGTAGATTCTTATTGGCGACTTATAATATTTTCAAGACTTTACTTTTTATTTTTTGTTGTTATTGCGACCATATAGTTGTACATATTGTGAAAATTTGAAGTGTTTACCTATTACGGTTAATAAGATGATGAGATATCACAGTCGTGTGACATACGAACATACGGACAGACAGCCAGGTGGACAGCGAAGCATTAGTAATCCAGTTCGTATGGTTTTGGTACCGAACCCTGAAAACCACGCATTAATCTAAGGAAATTGCGGTTAAATTTGATAAAATATTATGCGTTTGAAAGTCCATTTATTGAGGAAGGTTTTTGGCTATAAATTAAATAAAATCTGTCAGTTTGACCTCCCTGCAATATACGCCATATACGCTAAAGGTTTATTGGATTTTTTCTAAATGGAATGAATGCAGAGTGTAGGCGAGTGGAAGTAGAAATAAATAGACAACTTATATGTGTAATCCAAAACTAGGCAGAGCCTGAAATATGGTAGCAAGTGATCAAAATACGTATATATTATCCATATACATATAGATAATATATAAAAGTACATATATGTAGATAATTTTATATCCAAATACAGTACAAATTTGTCTGGCAAATTAGCTACACTGAGTGGGAATCCCCAGACCACCGGCTAAGCAGTTAAGATCACTAACCACTAGACGAAGGTCAGAAGCCAATTGCGTATGTGAAAAGCAATGTTTACATTGTTTCTGAATACAACTGAAACCGTGGGCGGTATTAGTATATTATAGGAGTCAATTATATTATCGAACCGAGATCCTAAATGGTACGACAAATATAAATTTTGTCATAAAAAGCGAGAGGCGAGTAAAACGTGGATGCTATCAAAATATTTGCCATCCCAAATACAACAGTAAGCTGTTGTGGAGATTATACAACTTACGAATCTCCGCAATATTTCAGAGCACTAAACCTCAGATGGTCTTTAAGCCCTGAAATATAAATTTATATCGTTCGTAGCCGATAGCAAGTTGCGCAACATAATAAATCCAGCCCGCATTTCATTTACTTATGTCTGACTGCTAACGGTGAGCGAGAAGCGATGAAAGTTTATTACAGTAAAATGATAGTTTCTTAAATTCAAAGTAGCAAACGAGCCTGCATCTGATGGTAAGTGGTCACTACCGCTCCCTAATTGCCATTAGACCAAATTTCGGTCGCACACGCATCTTTACCAGTGAGGGTTAAGTTAGAAGATGTTATATAAGTATTTTTAGAACACAGTAGCTCTACTGCCATTATACAGGTAATAGAATATTATCTATTGCTCGCTATTCACGCCCGCTACTAGGATTTCGGCATACTTCGGAAAGGAGGAGTAAAAATTGCCTAGGGAACTAATTCCTAAGAAGTCTTAATAGGCTGCATGTGCTGCGAGAAATATGTTCGCTGCAAAATTTTATATACTGCACGTTTTTTAGCTGGGGGTAGTTCTGTTTCACAATAAAACTACCACATATTAAAAACAATATTTTATCGCCGGTGGTCCGACGTTAACGGATTTTTCCTTTTGCAAATTTGGCTTCATAAATTAGGCCAGTCAAAAGAGTTTTTCGCCATTCACGCCCGACTTTCTTTAGCAATAAACAGCCAGTATTTCAAATTAGTGAATAATTGCCAACTTAGCATCAATGGGAGGGAAAGAGAGAAATGATTTCAAAGAAACTCAATTAAATGGTCCTTGCATGCATACTTTTATGCTATATTTAAAAAAAAAGGAATTACAATGTCTAATTTACATTCATGGTAATAATAGTCTACATTTTATCAACTTAAAGAAAAATAAATTAGTTACAAACCAATATACGAAGGTTTGTTATACAAAACGAAATGTAGCTATAATAATATGATAAAGTTTTTGATAAATTCACAACGGATAACAATGAAAATATAACAAATAAACAAAGCGATATTACAAAGCGACGTTCGGGGTCTTCTGAAAATAAAAACGGGTTTAAAAATAAGTAACCGCCGCACAAAACATCGTACATTTCGCATTAAATAGAGAACAAAATGGAACACAGTAGCATTCAACTTAAAAGCACGTCCGAAGCAACTGTATGCACCTAAATGCGATCTCATTGCTAGACCGATATAACTAAACTTGATAAGACATGCCTCCATTTTAAATTCAAATGCTCCTGGTTTTCTCACAAAAATATACGAAACACGAGTCGTCTCGTTACTTAAGACTTGCGTTTATGAAAGAAGAACACGCCATTGTAAGATATGACATTATATTTTTACTCTGTTATATAATATGCTATAGACTTCAGCATAAATCTATTTTTTTCCACTGTTAGGCATAAGTCTCTTCTCAGAGTGCAGTGTTAAGGCCATAGTCCACCACGCTGTTCATGTGTAGATTGATAGATTTTCGATAACACTTCCTTGTTTACCGTACAAGTCTTTCTATTTGGTAAATAATTAAAAATAAAATCAAAGATGTTGTGTGCCTGTTACTCGGAATTATTGTTATTATTTAGAGTTAAGGTTTTTTAAGGCGAGTGCGCTACCCCATTCAAAGTAAAGTGAATGGTTTTAGACAATGGTTTTATTCATCATTTTCTTCAGCAACGTGTTTACAATGAATTCTTCGCTATGCTCATTATTAGGATACATAAATAATTTCTACATTTAAATTTCAAACTAAAATGCGCCATGCCATAGATCCGCATATCATGGTCACACTTATGAACGTATTTATATATACATAAATATCTAGACTAAAATTACATACAAATTCATATTTTTTATACTCATTTAGATTTCTGACGCAGAATAAATTTTCTAAATCGATTCGGTATAACATTGATGAGGTGATCACTACGTGGTAGTTTTCAGCAGACTTCATGCGGGCGAAGTTGAATCTCGTTTCAAATAAATCTGCTCATTTTGTGTCTTCAATATTGCTCTGAATATCGATGGCTATAAGCTGATGCCACTTGCTGGAAATTTACCAAATAATGTTTGAGCAAATAAACGAAATTCGTGAGAACGGTGAAATATCAACTGCGTTTTGAAGATATGAGTTTTAGCGCTAATATTAGGTTTGCTACATTTGAATGTCAGAACTAAAGTTCATGGACCTTAGCAATCTTACTAGCATTAGTTAAATCTAATTTATGCTGAAACGGCTATGTTTGCGTATAAAAAGGTGGAAAAATTCTTTTTAGTTCGAGTTACTGTTATTTCGGGCTTAGTAGAATGAGATCGTATACGCGAGTGCAATTTTTATTAGATTAAGAATATAACTATGGTAACCTAATTGCATCTAATCATTAGTATAAGATTATCTCTAGAGGATCCAGAAAGGATATTATTTGCAATTAGTTCTGCAAGTAATATATGACTTTTGTATTGTCATCATATATCGCGTGACTGGTATAAATAAATGATATTCCGCAATTATACTGTATGAAGAAAAATATTCAGCAAAATTTGATCATCTTCTCTAGAACTTCTCTGTACAATTTTATCATATTTTGTGAGTGACGATTAATTTATTCATAAAAACCAAAAATCAATTAACCAAAACCTACAAGGCGACCTGCAAAATTGCCAACCTTTAATTACGAACACAATTACTAACCGTCCAGCGAAGCAAACTGAATGGTCCTTCGAGCCGGATAGGGTCCAACTTTTGACAATCAGAACTATAACACCTCGACGCATTTAAGGCAGCAGCAAATTTTCTCCAATTAAATCCGTGTAGGGCTTTGAGTGTTCCCTTAATTAAACGGGACCTTTGAGAGCCCAAGTCCTTGGGCCAGCCCCTCGTGCACCACTCGAGATAATCGCCGGTCAAAATTATTCACTTTGTCTATGAAATCTTGGGATTTTGATTATAATTACATAGACGGAGGACTGTTGCGATGGATATAATGACCGAGTAGATGAATATAAGATTTAGGGATAAGGTCGTCGGTTAAATTTGACCTGTCAAAGACGTGAATTGTTTAACCTCAAATCGACTTTGTATGATTTGCGTAATAAATTCAACTTACTTTTTGACTCGTACCTTACAGATTTAAGAAAAAGAGAGTTTCTTGAATTTCAAAACCAATATTATTTTTATGCAAATAAAAACAACGTAGTCAACGAGCAGAGCCGCAGGTATAGCTAGTTTTTAATGAATATTGTTGCTAAAAACGCGAAGGTTTATTCTAATCTATTTTGCTACGACTTAATTATTACGGACCTTACCAAGATGATAAAAAAGGGGCAGGTACCCACGCAGTTGTTACCCTAATCTTCTGTAACAGACGGGCCTATAATGATTATGAGTGTAATTGGGCCCTACGCGTGAAAGCCTCAAAAATTACCGCCCGACATTCCACATAATCTCCGGTATTTCCACGGAATGCTACAAAATGGGTATCATAAGTATCTAATATATCAACGGATGTGGGATGTGGTGGTCGGTGACCATTGGCTACCTGGTTTCCTTATTTTTAGGGTTCCGTACTTAAACGATGCCAACGGGACCGTATAACTACGGTTCTGCTATACGTCTGGCCGTTTGTTACAGTATGTACCGTATCTTATGATATAATAAATTACAGGAAATAAATAGCAAAATAAAATATTTAAAATTAATAACTTACTCATTCTGTCTACGCCATTAATATTTGCCATTGTAGTAAAATGCTGGCACTCACGTGCGTTAATACCTCACGGTATCGTAACATTTTGTCACGATATTAAAGATTTTTTTTATAAGTTCTGATTTTTTTTGCTTGATCTTAACAACCATGGTACGGAACAGTTCCTGTACAAGACCAACTCGCACTTGGCCAGTTTTTAGGTACAAATAGAATATGTATGTATATGTTTAGGTGCCGTTACCACCCATGGACATCTGGAATTAGCCATAGGGATTAGAGTCCTAGGAATCTAGACAGACAGCCAGACACACTAGACAGACTAGAGACATGGACGTTTCATATCCCTGCTCACTGCTAACTGCGTACAGGCTAAATTTCAAAACGCTTGAGCTAATTTCGACGAGACACAGCAGGTACAACAGTAGGGTCGTTTTGATTTTGTGTAGACTTAGGTTAAAGCTAAGATTTTTTATTACTAATTTGACTCAATTTTACCTACGTATTTATGGGACTGTTTAATATAAAGTGAAATGACACTTTTTATACTGTAAGCATGTTTACTGTGCTTAATCCAAATTTTAGACCATCTTAAATCCCTTTACTTTTATTCCGCTCGCCGTTGGAAGGGAATTGCTTTTGAATGTTTTATTATCTCTCAAGAATTTTCTTCTTAAAGAAGTGCCTATTGATTATCCTCATTAAAGTGTACTTAATCCTTCTAATCTTGCAAATTGTTCTCGATTTTATATAAGTAAGCTAAAAGAATTATGTTACGTTCAATAATAATATTTATTTACTATAATATTATAAAAATAAGATCTAAAAAGTTGAGCAACATTAGAGCGGTCGATAGTTGGATAAATGATCGCTAGTTGCTAAATTTCATGTGCGCTTCCGTGCTTTGAAGGGCACGTTTAACTGTCGGCCCTGGTTGTATCATCGGATAGCGATCATTAAAACTTATTGGAGGCCTTGCGAGAGATGTGAAAACATCTAATACAGCCTTACAATATTACAGAACTCTCTGCACTAATGCACAATTGAGCACCGTGGTGGAGTACGTCACAAGAGAGCCTCAAGTTGTGAATACAGACCGAAAATGACAGTAAAATTTAAGTGCCTTTGTGCATTTGCAAAAATACTATTTTGAAATGTACCACTATATTATATTTATTTGGTAAATTAATTGAATCAATCATTAAAATTACTAAAGCACTAAATATCATTTTTCGAATGTTAGCCTCATGTGGCAATATCATAAAGGCGAATCTTGCCTTAGCTTTTATGAATATCGTTTTATATCTTAAACCGAAGTTGCCCTTAAATGTTTCATCTAGTGAGATTAAGATATAGTAATGTACTTTAGTACTTGAGGATAACATTTCACTTGGTCGAAGGTATTAACAGCCATTTATATTCAATTTCAAGCGCCATTCCATTTTCCTTACAGACGAAACATTCGTAACAAATAAACAGCACGCCAAAAGTTTTAATCCACTAAATTATCTCATCCACCATAGACCTGATAAGCCATAATTAAACCTGTCGGATTTGGCGAATGATTGGCATCGACGATACGATCACGCTGGGCGAGGAAATAGAAAAACTTCCGAAGAAGTACGTCCCGAAAAAAATTCGGACGAAAAAATTAAGATGTTCCTTTCTGAATGTTGGGCTGGTCCGTCTATCATGTCACCCACTTTACTGATATTTGACAACGTTATTGGGTGGGTAATTGAATTTTGACAAGCTTTTATACTAATAGGAAGCTCTTTATTGGGATTTTTCGGGCGACGTGAATTTTTAATGGTCTACGTATCTAGTAGCAAAATTTGGATGGAAATTCGGGCGAGGTTATCCGACATTATTTCAATTAGACCACGCTACATGTGGTCAATGTTAGATAGGAAAGAAAATTATGAAAAGCAGTCAAAATCGAAACCGTGTCGATTTGTAGACGTTAATTTCCACTGTCGATTCTTTTTTACATAAATGGAAATCGGCCATGTGGAAGTTAGACTTACACATAAAGGGTTTTGTGCCATTAAGATCGAGCGAAAAACGCTAAACAATAACATATCTGTAGCGACATACGGAAAAAAATCTAATATCGTCGGATATCGATACATATTATTACGATACCAAAATTATTGTGTGTACTCACATATCGCCTTTATGAAATAGCTATATAGTAGACGTGGATTCGTATACGTAAGTTATATATTATTATTTTTAGTTGTTACAACGGCCAGTACACAGTACATTTGGTGCACAAGTTGCATTTTTTTTTTTCGAATTGCGTAGTTGCTTTTGGCCATAGTGGCCTTGACAGCTTTACCGGTTTTTTTTAGGCGAGCTCTTAAAGGGGCTCAAGCCTGGGGGAACAGAAGACTATGATGGGG
>DWJS01000701.1:0-10460 GCA_018248975.1 Codatractus imalena | reverse complement strand
ATTCGTATGCATGGAGTAAAAAGCGGTTATTTTATTATTACAAACAGACACTCCAATTTTATTTATTTGTATAGATTTGTTGTGTTGTGACGGTTCTGTCGTGTCGCACCAAACAGGAATTTTGTTAGGCTTGTTGATTAGATACGTCAATTTGGAGTATTGTAAATCGTTAAAAATACTATAATCATTATGTAGTGTAATTTTATCACCATTTTATTATACGAAACGGTATTGCTGACGTATTTTATTCCATTTGGTGTACTTCGTTTGTTGTTTCGGTAAACAACAACTGCAGCGTCATTGTTGTTGTTTTCTTTTTCTAGGATAGACCTGCGGTCTGTTAGTTGGTAGGTTAATGCATAAAACATATACGCTTAATTTAGCCTACATTTATGTAATTAATTGCATTAATTCACAATCACCTACCGCTTTACATTTAAACTGTATAATAGTTTTCCAAGTGACTGGAAATTCGCACACACATTTACGCGATTTACATAATGAACACATCTATATAATTTATATATAAATATTGAGACGAAGCAAGTAAATATTATAAACCCTTAAACACAAGACTAATTACTGGTTGAACTTAAGATTTATTCGTTCGTTCATTTGCCGGGACCAACTAAAGCTTCGTCCATAAGTTCGTCGTCAGTGATGCAAGGCGAGTTTGAGTGCGGAGACGGGGCGACCAGCGGAGACGGGGCGGGGCTTTTTGCTAGCTGTAAAGCTATCGCTGGGGATGCGGGATATACTGGGCGGACCGCTACTACCCCTGACACTTTACTTCCCGACGATGAAGAGAAATCGAGGAGCATCTCTGCCGCCTCTTGGGGAGTTGTCGCCCCACTACGCGGTACTGACCCACTCGCTGGTGGCCTCATACACGAATCGGCGCCTTTCCTGTCTTCCAAACCGCCTTTCGGTGCAGTGAATCCCTTCGACATATCCGTTTTGAAATCCAACGGCATCATAGGAAAGGAACCCGAATAGCCTTCTTTTGTGTCGTCTTTTACTCGCTGTGGACTTTCCACTTTAGATATGCTATCCGCAAGGTTTTTTGAAAACTCTATAGGTCTATCCGCTTGCTCTGCTTTGATAGATGGCACGGTTTTAGGACTCATACTGCCCATATTTAGTAAGGGTTTCGGTACGTTTAGAGGGTACGCAGATTTTTGCATTGTTTCGGAATTCCTAGTATTCGAGTTGTCGAAATGCGAGAACGGATATTTATTCTGATCTAATGACCGTGAAAAGTCGTTCACCATGGAACGGTTATCATATTGTGACGCTGGGCTGTTTTTATCTGGAGTATTTTGGTTTTTTAGTTTGGGGATTTGAAATTTACTGGTATCGAGAGGCTTAATCAAACCTTCCACGAGGAAATTAGCATCCTTTGCGGAATTTTTAAACCTGTCACCATCGACATCATCTCTAGATCCACTAGGACTTGAATGTCTTTCTGATTTAGAAGAAAATATAGATTTTTCCGAATTACTCATAAGTTTGGTTCGAGCTTTCTCGCGCTCCCTATCCCTTATTATTTTGGCAAGATCTGCGCTACTACTTTTGGGCGAACCCGAGCTAGATTTAGATGCAGACTTGGATAAATTTATTCCAGTACTACTACTGCTGGACGATTTAGAATAAGGCACTTTTGACTGGCTACTTGAACCACTTGATCCCGATGTCTCTGAAGGACTCATGTTCGCTTTAGGCGGTGTTGAACCGGGCGTCACGTTGCCTGACTTTGATGATTGCATCGCTTGTGTTTTCTTCGAGGCCGGTCCGCTTATAACCCCTGGTTTTAGCCCAGTATGTGTTTTAGGCGAGCCTTGACTCGGTGGAGTTAGTTGCGGAGATGACTGTTTACCAGAGCTAGAGCTATAGTTCAGTTTAGAACTACTACTGGATGATTCTTTGGATCGTGTTTTGTTTATCGTAATTTTCATACCATCAAGGCTTGGTTTCACCATGTATTCTTGATTCTTAATGTCGTTGTTGATCTTCAATCCGCTAACTGAACTGTTTTTAGGATCAGAGAATTTACTGCCACTACTCGAAGAACTACTTGACTTGGCACTAACGATTTCTGCATCTGTGCCGCAGTGTTGAGCATTTGATTTCAATTTATCTATCACAGCACTAAGTGATCCCTTTCTGTTTCTAGCTTGACTTGGGGCATTCGACTTGTTCACTTCAATGTTTGGTGGGGATATAAGTGGCTCTGTCACCGGACTATCACAAGTAACTGGAGTTATTTCTAATTGCTTTAACTTCATTGGGTTTTTTAATTTTGGGCTACTTCTGTCCGAGCTAGAAAAAGACAAACCGGAATGTTTTTTCTCTTTGTCCCTCGACGTCATCGAGCTAGACCCATAGCTGTCCTTCGAGATTTTTTTTGAGAGATCGTATCCTGTCGTTCCCGATTTACCAGATGGAGAGCCACTGGTTGCAGATTTTAAAGTGGACATACTAGGTTTCCCCGATCCGGAAGAACTATGTTTAGGCGAAGATATGCTATGGTTTTTTGGACTCGAGTAGCCTGGCAAGTGTTTAGGGCTATTTTGAACCGGCGAATGTCTGGGACTACTGTGATGGCTAGACGTGCCGGAAGGTTTTACCAGACCTTTCACAGAACTGGGACTCGGCGACTTCGTAATCGACACAGATCTACCGTGAGTTGGACTCGGGCTAAATTTTCGTAGAATAGAGTTTGGGGAAGTTGGACGCATTGGGGAGCCATCTGTTGGTTTTATGCTGACCGACACTGGTTTTGTCAGAGGGTCTTGTTTTGGCGGAACCTTTTCAGGCGGACCCATGGAATCGTCTCGTCGTCTTTTCTTCTTTTTCTCTTTATTGCGTTCTTCTCCAGACCTGCTAGACTTCTTTTCGGATCTACGGTCATCCATATTCTTTAATTGCGTGGACGAAATCGGCGTGATAGTAATAGAACTGGGAAGAGCGGCCGGGGCTGTGGCAGTTATCGGTATGATTTCAATACCAGGTCTTCGGTCCAAGCAAAGCATTGAAGATAAATTTGAACCGGAGCCACTGGTGGGTGTAGTGGAAGTTGTTCCTATTGGAGTGATACTCACGGAGGACGGCATATAAGGTTTACCTTCTGTGAGATCTAATAGCAAAGACGATGCACTCCTGCTGCTACGGGATTCACTGTCTTTGCTTTTAAGTTTTTGCCTTTTGTGCTCAGACTTGTGAAAAGAATTCCTGTAACAACGAGATTTAAAATAAAAATAACAGTTCAAGTTAGTCAAGTCATAAATGTCTCTTATAGCAGCATTGTACCGCTGTTGTTTTAGAATTTATAGTAAAGAATTATATGTAGTTAAGCATTTGAACTTGACACGAAAAATCAAAATTAAAGTCAAAATACTTTATTCAAAGTAGATTCTATACACATTTCTTTTTGAAGGTCAAAAATCTACCTCTCCTTGACAAGGCGTTATGGAGAAGCGGCGAAAGAAACTTCAAGCGACTTCAAACAATAGCAATATAAAATATAAAATAAGAATAAAATTTGAGAAAACAGACCTGATTAAATCCTCTACGTCTCCATCATTCGAGTTGTCCATATCGGACGATGTTCGGTTATCGGGTCCACCCAACGCATCCGTCGCGTCCATACCGGACAGCTCCAAATCGGACGCGAACTCATTTTGGGACACTGACGACTCTCGACCTTCTATATCGTCATTAGTCGAGTTACTGTTCATAGTGTTATCGTCTTCATTGGCGTAACTTTCTGAATTATCACTCTCACTATCCGAATCCATCATGTCGTTCATACCCGGCTTCCCTTTCTTATGTGTCGACGGCCACATACCGGAGTCTGATTTTCTCTTCTTCGGTTTCCTATCATCCGACATTTGCGGCTTACTCTCGCTCGAGCCGCTGTCTTGACACATCAACGACATGTGATGCTGTTGTTCTGACAGATACCCACCTGAAACACACATTTTCAAAATTATATTTTTATTTTATTGTCTGCCTTACACCAGCTTTGTTTTAGCTGCGAGATTATGGTGTGAAGGATAGTAGAGATTTACTTTATTCATTAAATTTGTAATTTGCTTTAGGTTCGACTAACTATTCTATTCCAGATTTGCTCGAAGATACAAAATGACTAAATGGCTTGAATAATGGCTTATTGTAAGTAATAATTTTCATAAGTTTGCCTGTAAGTCTAATTTAAAAGCTCTATATTATTTACATTTCAATTTAAATAATATAGAGCTTTGTAATTAAGAGAATAGACCTTATATAATTAATATCTATTTCAACATAATAATATAAAATCTAGATATACAAGGACTTTCGAAGGTGAACTGAAGACATGAATAAGACGCGGGTATTTAATAAATGTAGATTGCACATGGTCTGAGAAGTGATTTCTAGCAGCGCCTTACGTTAGGAACCTTACGTTCATACGTCGATGTCAGATACTGACCACCGCCGTGCGGGTGTCCCACGCCGCCCGGGTACAGCGGGCGCGGGTGCGAGCCCGGTTCGTGCTTGACGTGATCGCCGCCGGGGTCGATGCCCCCGAGGCCGCAGCTAAAATTTGAGTCCAATGCCGAGTAGTTGCCGTTCATCTGCTTCGTGGCCGCCTCGCGCTCCCAGATCTTCACCAGCGATCTATGGATCGATTGGAGTTTTGAATTAGAGCATTATTGATTATAAGGATCGGTATTTTCATTGTTATTAAATGAGTAATTAATAGTATCTAACCATAGATATCAACATATTGGTGCTTTTAAATCCCTTTAGTGTGAAAGACAACTGTTAATTTTTATCACCAGATACGTTACCATTAAGGCCTTACTACTTAAACGCACGAATTCGCACGAATCTTTTCAAACATTCTTGGTAGGTCCAGGAATGTTCTATTGCCTGGATTTTTTATAGTATCGCAGCGGCCCTCTGCTATAGAAACAGTGTCGAAGTGGACCAGTGCTATAGAGACAGTGGTCGATACAGTCAATGAATCGACGTGATCCAACTTCTTGGACCTATTCTAGTGCCTGGAAATTTTATAGTATCGCAGCGGACACCTGTGTAATGGATCACCAAATACTTGACGAATTCGAGTGGTAACACATTCAAAGCTACTTTTTGGACTGTTTTCAGTACCGCAGCGGACCACTGCTATAGAAACAGTGCTCAATACCCTAGTATCGCACCAGATCCGTGCTATAGAGACAGTGCTCGAAAGCCTATTATCGCAGCGGGACCACTATAAAAACAGGTGTCGATATAGACAACGGTCCAACCTGAGCGTGATCGGTATAGAGTGGCTCTTCTGCAACACGCGCGTGATGTACTCGTCGACGTGTTCGCGCGCGGCGTGCGCGTGCAGCGTGTAGAGCGCGGCGCGCGGCGCGGCGGGCTCGCTCAGGTCCAGCTCCACCGTCGCCATGCTCTCGTCGAGCGGGTGCTCCAGCGAGATGGAGATGTGCTGCCACGACAGCGCGCTCACCTCGAACATTATCACGTTCTCCAGCTCCGTCACTGTTACATAGTAGTTTCAAATGTTAAACGGATTTCGTATCATTCATTTAATCACATAAGTAGTTTAATCATATAGGTTTCTGAATACTAACAACAGTGGATGCTGCTAGATTCGGCAACTGGATTCTGGTTGAAGAGTGTACTAAGGAAGACTCACACTAAGAATTCCAATATAGTGAAAAGTTAACGGTAGGGGAATAAATGGTAAAATTCGGCCGTAAGTTCTTTAATTTATAAGCTTAAATTTTATCGAATGTCTGTGACATTGATTAAAAGCTCTTATGTTGTTACATACACTCTACAGACTATAAGAGCAATAGAAAAACCAAGATTTAAAATTACACAAAATTTATGACATAAAACTATTCTACCATAAACTGTTACCTGGTTGACATTGAGAATATAATTGTAATCAATATTTATTTTGTGTATGTTATTAGTAACACATATTACTTTTAAATTTATGCTTCCTGCAATCTTACTCCATGTAAACTTTAACAGTACCAAATCTCTCCAAAACTCAGGTTTGAGATCTTTGAAAGACCAATATTCTCAAAAAGGTGTCCGAAGTCAGTTTAAATGTAGTATGTCCCCCGCGTTACCGTGTTTCCCCTGCGCGCGCACGCAGCTAGCTATGAGCGCGTTGAACAGCTGCTGCTGGCGGAGCGCGGCGAGCAGCGGCGGCACGTGCGACGGGTGCGTGAACGGCACGCTCGCCACCGCCGCGCCCTCCAGCCCGCGCGACTCGCACAGGAAGTAGCACTGCGACTGCTCTGGCAGGTTCTGGGAACGACCGACGACAGGTTAATAAACCCAATATCCTAGCACTACGTTTTAGTGTCCTTACATAGCTCTACATTTATATACGTATATGACTAGCGACCAGGTAAAAAGAGTTTTGGAGTTCAGTTTAATAATAACTATTAATCACAATCAGTCTTACTTAATCAACAGTTAATGCCTACATTTTTATTCACTTAAAAGTTATTACTTAAATAAAACACTACAATACAATAAATATTATAAATACCAATTGTTATACATCGACGTTTATATCAATCGATATATATCATGATACGAAGATATATAGTGATATGCATCTCGGCAACGCCCTCGTGTTAAGGAGTCCTAATGTCCTTACCTAGCTCTACATTTATATATACTACCGACCCGTCCCGCCTTCGCCCGGGGGCGTCAAACGTAAAGCGCGTCAATATTTACTTATGCTACTCCATTGCAATTCAAATTTCCATGTGTCTAATTGTGTGTACACCCTTTTTTTCTTTTTCTTACACACAGTTTTTTCTTATACTTCTAAACTGCAATGAATTCATTCTACATGAATGTACAAAGTGTGAAGAGTATACAGCAAATTGAATTTGGTGATATATCGACAGCAGCGCCACCTACCGGTAAAACTGTATCTTTAAACCATCCAGTAATCCATTGAAATATACGTACGAAATTTCAATCAAATCGGTCCATCCTTATAGGAGGAGTCAGGTAACAAACACATGTATAGAAGAATATATTAAGATGCACATAAATTAAAAAAAAATACTAACAGTGCTATATTCAATGTAGAGCATAAACTTAAGCAATGCATAGTTCCTTTATAAAATAAAGGTTATAATTTTAATATGCAAACACCACCAAATTCTGACAATAACGAGTGTGATAATACTAATGCACCAAATAAATTATACAAACATTGAAGTAGTGAATGTGGCTGCCAGAGCTACAAAAGAATACTAAAACAAAGTCTTAGTGCAATCAAAACAAAGGTGATTTCATGCGATACTTTCCTATATTTTCATTTATTGTCAGTTAATTCTTTGAATATTAAGAATCTGATACTAAACGACTACATTCAATACGACATTCCACAGTAATTTAATTTGTTATATATTTACCACAAACAGTCCTTTACTGAGATTCAACTCGATAGTCTTGCCAGGTACCAATTTATTGTATGCCTGTTGAGCCACCAGACCTAGCATGGGTTTGGAGTTTGCCCAATCGCCAGACACTTCCACCTAAAATTTAAAATGACACTTATTTTAGAATTTCACTTTATGCTTGAATGTAAATGACTAATGGTGAGTCGTTACTGATAAATTTGGAAAGCCTTATTAAGTTAAGGTCAAAGTAGAGTGAGTATAGACGTCACAAGGGGCGAATTCAGGCTTTAATTCGATGGAGGGAGGAGTGTACCCCACATATACTCAGGTCCAAGGGTCAGGGTCAAGACAGGATTCTATTCTATTAAAATAATAAATGTAAATAAAAGAATATTGCAACAAAATTATTTTGATATTTGCGCATGTGTGCACATCATACATTTATTAAGATATTTATATCACTTACCTCAGTTGTAGCGTATATCAACTTAGCAAGCCCAGCACAGAGTGGCATTGGCTGGGATAGTTTAAGAGTGAAACACGCAGGCAGCATTGCACTATTCTGGGGCACCAATTGGGCATATACTGGACCATTTCTAAGGAGTAACAATGACAATTATTTTTAAATATTCTACAGAAATTCTCTCTAAAGATTTTACATGTGATGCTTGCACATAAGGACTAACTTTAGAGATATATTATACTAAATAAAAATATACAACTAAAATGTATCTTTCGATATTTTTAATATGTATTTAAGACCAATAAACAGGCACATCAAAAATAAATTCATAGACACTATTTATTTAGCAAATACGTGTTTAATATATGATACTGTAATATGAATATGTACTCACCCTTTACCTGACCTCTGTCCAGATATGATTGGTGCTAACTGCAGTTTATTAGCAGTAGATCCTTCTAGAAGTACAGTGGCCGAGTGTCCTATTGGCGTGTATGTGGGGGCAACTAGGGGAGACAGCGAATTTGAACCAACTGTTTTCCCGACCGTAAGTAGCTCTACTGTAAGGGGCTGGAGACCCTTATCTTTGTCCAGTAGTTCGTAGGGAGAAACAAAGTATGTTAAGCGCATGGCATGACCTGAAAATATTGTGTGGCAATTAGAAGAAAATGATACTAATATTTTATACCTTCATCTCTGTAAAAGGCAGTCAATTGTGAATTTTATTATAACAATAATTATTTTTTTATAAACAAGAAGTAGAAAATGAATATACAGTACTCCTGATGGTTAATGGCCATTGCCGCCCATGGGTATTTGAAATCAACCTTAGATTGGAACGGAGTCCTACCTAATATTGGCCACAGATGCATATACCAGAAGCAGAAACCATGTTACGTCATTAGGCAGAAATGTGTGTGGCGGTGGTGCCACTGGAGTTAAAGCCACGAGTGTTCTACCACTTTTAAGTGTATTTACTGAATGAGCATAAGACCATTACAAAGAATAAGTGTACAATTACTTTTAATATGAAATAATTATAAGTATAATAATGGGTTTATTTTTAATTTGAATGAACTGATTGAATAAGTTTGTAAATAATACCTCCTCTTCGCTTCTGCAGAAAACCTATTGGGCTTTTGTGTACTTGAGTCCATGGATCTTTGATGAAACTTTGAAGCTGTCTCAGGGTGCATAAGTCTTCTTCCAAACTCTGAAGGGCACTGAATGCTTTGCATTTTACCTATAAAACATCAACAAATTTATATACCACTTTTAATTAGTACTCATACTTCTTTAGATCTGAATGTATAAAGTATATTTGGCAAAGGGAGATCTCCCGCCTGGCTAGGTGATAGGGAGCGGCCGTGCACCGATAATCTCAGTTAGGAGCTTATATATATGCAAGATGTTGAGAAAACTTCGATAGCGTGTTTCAGGAATACTTGTGGCGCTATCTCTTGACGACTAAGGCCGCCACACGTCTGTCATAGGACTACTTCTTATAAACCTTAAGACTAGAAATCTTCACATAGGCAGCTATAACAAGATTTATCAATTTATAATATTTAAAAATCAACAAATGTGACTTCTAAGAATCCATGTCATCTGTTTTGACATTACAGTGATGTTCAAATACCCACATGTAACGTGACATCCTAATCTTTTGTAACGATGTCTGAAGGTATCTATATATGTCGCGCTTGCTGCTACATGTTTTTTTACGATTTTTACTCCATCTTAATGATGGTGGTACGGAATCCTTCGTGTGCGTACCGTACTTTTTAATTTTTAAAGATTTTTCCTTAGTCGGATTACATGTTTTACACCCAATGGCGGTATATCTATGTGTATGTTGGCCTGTTTAGACAGCTAATTAATTTTGCCCGCTCTATGGATTACCGCGGACGCAAGACGGACACCTGCGTTTGGCTGACGGATGCTTAAAACTATGAGTTATGGCGGTATTTAATCTGTGGCTAGGGAGGTGATTATTAATTAACTATTCCCGATCTTTTTATAGTCTGTTACGTTATAAAACAGATAATAATTGTTATTGTAACTGAATATTTTTTTTAATTGTTTTCTTAATCTAGTAATGATAAAGGATAATGGAATTACAAGTTAGATTAAATAAAAAAAATAATATCTTCCATCTGATGATGAAATACATCTTCTTTTGACTGAATATATATGTGGTAGAACTCGTTTAGTTCGACCGGGGAGGTATCACCGTCACCCTCATAATCCTCTGTAAAGCAATTTTTGTGTTTCGGTTTGGAGAGGCGTGACTGCCGGCTATACTTAAATACGAGGTGAACATCTTAGTCCTCAGGGGTAGCAACGCATCTGGGATCAAACTTAGGTATGATTTGTTGTACTTAGGGATGATTAGTGATGTCCATGGGTGGCACGTACCATTTACCATCAGGTGGATTGCATGCTCGTTTCATAACTTTGTACTATTTAAAATTTAAAAGAATAATATTCTTTTAATATCTACATATTATGTAGATATTTTTATCAATCATAGGTCAATCATAGGTAAGAACATGCGATCAAGT
>DWJS01000700.1:0-10465 GCA_018248975.1 Codatractus imalena | reverse complement strand
CCGGGGATCGAACCCGGAACCCTCTGCGTGTCAGACCGGTGTGGTAACCGCACCGCCACGCGGGTCGTCAAATAGTATAGGATTTTCCGTCATCAATCCATATTTGTCCCACTGCTGGACATGAGTTTTGCAGAATCAGACGCCACAGTTCACCCTTCCTTCCTTACGTTTTTCTTTAGTGAAATCATCATAATTAAAATTTTTTTTACGCACGTAACATCGTGAAACGGTAAACGTGTGACGGGACCCACAATATGGCCCCAAATTGCTAGTACAATATATCGTATAGAACTTATATCGTTATAAATTAAGGCGACAGCACTGTACATATGTACATACCTACATTGGTTACTACTTTGACTTTTGATACAAATACAATCACCGAAATGGAACAATGGTCGATACAGAGTTAATTAAATCGGCAGGTCATGCGATTAACGATTTAATGCTAATGAGATTTATAAATACAGCAAATGTAGTTTGTATTAACCAAAGTTATATTAGCTAACCAAAGGTATATATCTAAAATTTAATTCTTCGTAATTCAACTTGGAGTGACATCCGCACTGCAATATTTGATGTGATAAAAGTTAAAAAAATGTCACTACAATTGACACGTCATTAATGAAAAGAGCCGTTTAGGCGCTGCGGGGAACCGTAGACACTTATAAAGATATATATGTAATGCTAGAAACAAACCTCTTACTTCTGACATATACTCAGTCCTCAGATGATACAAATGATGCTGAATTTATTTAATTCAACTATTTGTAAAAGAAGATAAAAAACAAAATCGAACCCATAAATAATAATCGTCCAAATAACATGCAAACCAATCTTCCTAGAATCTTAAATATTGCGAAACAGTGCAGTGAGCATCTCGCAAAGATGCAAGGTACGGGCAAAAATATTGATCGTGTAATCCATATCCCTCCGTAAGTTCCCCACGTTGCACGCTCCGAGGGATTTCTGCTACATAGTGACCCCCACAGAGCGGGTATTGTGTCACACGCGACGCGATCATACATTTTTTGTGCGACACACTGTCGAGATAGAGCGGTGACAAAAAATAAAAGTTTGAAGCACCGAAGCAAAAAACGCTCCTTACAGCTGATAAGCAACGGTCCCAGGCCTTCTGTGAATCAGTTACCCTTCTACAGAACAAACATAATGATCTCGTTACGTAATCTCATGCCCTGCCTAAGAATGGGCCGTATGTTCACCTCACTCAAGTTACTTACAAAAAAAATATCCACATTGAGTACAATCCACATGAATATACACATACATGGAATATCGTTTCTTTATTTGTATGAAGGTTTTTATCAACTTTTAAAAAGAGGTTTTTTGTCGAGGGTATTTTCTTTTGATATAGATACGTAGACCAGGCAAACGGGCTTGCATAATGTAACTCATGTTTCACTACCGCCTATGGATAAAAAAATCCTACTAGAACAAGAGTTCTACCTGAAGTCGTTTACAGATGCGTTGTAATTGTTACATCAGAGCATAGCTACCGCACAATACACCAATACCATACTTACTATACTATACAAGTACCTATACACTCATTTAAAATTATAAATGAATATCTTACTCTTTAAATAGAAGTAAATAAAAAACCAAACACCCGCTTATATTGTTTAATGTAAGTTTTCATGTATTAAATGTTACTGTACTAGTCCTAAATTAACTTACAAATGATATTTATGAAAATAATTTTAATTTAGTTTCGACTATTTAAACTTAAATATTTTAAGTGCTCTATGATTTGTGATTATGGCCTAGGATTGATGGATGGAATATGTTATAATTTTAAAGACCCTTGATGCGTAATTACGTTACATCTACGGCCTTTAGGTTGACGAGAGTTATGTTGAGGGTCGGATTGAATGTCAGATTTAATCACATGATATTCACTAAATCTCTTCCTGACATTTATTCAAGATACGCAAGTTTTCTATGCATTACATTATTCGTGAGGATTGCATGCTTGAGATGGAACGTAAGTCAGTCCTGGTTGTAATACCAAAGTCCTTCCGGCTGCTACAACAATCGGCAAACGATTGGTCCCTAACACGTAGATTCACATATTCGCATTGGGGTAGCATGGTGGAGACTGCTCCTACCCTCCTCTCACTTAGCGGAGACCCGTGCTCAGCTTACAGATATTTAAGTTATAACCAATTCTATCCACTCTCCTTGCAACTGATCAGTAATGGTCCCAGACCTTCTGTTAGCTATTCTTTCCTATCCTATTCCTATTCTAGACCCTTGTCAGATATTCTTTCTACTTTTATTATTGGAACATTGATACTTAAAATATGTTTTGATAGCAGAAAAACGCTTACCTGGCGCTAGATTCCCTCTAGGCTTGGCTCCGAGGATGGCGAGGTTCACATTAGCCTTTCTGCCGTCTATGATGGGATTTGGGTCCTTACAAGCGCGCTCCGCCGCCGCCCTATCACCCATTATTACCTGTGAACAAAAAAAGGCATTTAGTTTTACGTTTACATTACCCATAGCATACGCCACGTATCCTGTGATGGAAAGCTAAAGTCATTTTCACCATTGAAGAAGAATAAGTTTTTAGCACAAATTACCTGACTACGAAGATTTCCTATGTAACAATATTTCCTCCAGCCTGTTACATCACTAATGCTCTCATGATAATGAATAAATATTTTTTTCCTTAACAGGTACTTATAGCAATAAGGGCTGCACGGGATGTGACTCAATCAAAATATATTTTGAACTTGAATTTGAATTTGAACAAATTACGATAGCTACTTTTTACCGCTAAAATATTTAGAGCTCATGTATGTATACATATACAAATAAAAAGTTGCTGTGGAACGAACGGTGCCGTGCGTATCCATAGCTAATAGATTTTTTCCTCTAAAAGTCTGGAATAAACTGTAAAATCTTTTCTATGTATTTCAGTACTTTAAAACCTAACTGCGTCATAAGAGTGGTAATGTATGACCATAGGTACGTGTACGTGTATTTTATTGTCTATTGTCAATCTCTACAGCTAAGCAACTACATTGACTTAAACAAAATTTTTGTATGAGACTATAAACAATTTATAACACGAAGATTTTAAATAAAAGATGGTGCCTGAACTTCGAACGTCAAATTCCCAGCGTGGCAGGTTGAATACAAAATATTAATATAACATAGCAATGTTCTGCCCCTCTAGGTTATTCATGCCTAATGCGTCATGTCTTGTCTGTATATCGGTAGCTTTCAACTCACGTGCCTAAAGCACTTTACGACAAGGGTCAGAAGCCGCAATAATGCTATTACGGATAATCTTAACTTGTATAGTATTAGTTTCCGATTTCAGTATTCAGGTGTACGAGATATAGTAAATGTACCTACGTAATAATTTATTCTTTAACTATGTGCAAATTTGTACTAATATCTAAAAGGATTAGGTCGGATCAGAAATCATGGAATTAACAAGTAAAATGCCAATATGTATGTTATGAATACATTTGTTGTTTTTTTTTTATAAATAAATGATAATATATGATAAATGGAATATGAATATTGCAAGTCGTACTACATAAACACTGTTTTTCAAGCTGTGTTTCACGCCTATAATCTATAATACCTGCAGGTAACAAAATAAAATAGACGTGGCTTGTTCAGTTTCTATTGAATCCATTTTAATATACTATTTCATGTCACAGTGACGTGGTTTCGTCATTACCTATTGAAATGTATGCAAGAGTCGCAGGTCATCACCTCGCTCCTCGACCGATCGACCACTACTGTTTGACCTCCCGAACACTGGTTCCACAAATAACAATAAATGCAAAACAGAGGCCTGTTTACGTCGGTCTCCACTCTACACACAGTGGAACATCTAGACCAAAGCCGATAGAAACGAAGTTATATGTGATGACCTCCAGATATAGAAGGTCTAATGACAATGGTAATTTCTTTTCAATCGCCCTCAGCATGAATTTTACAATCGAATTGTACAGACACCGAACATTTTTTTTAATTCTTTAAATTGTATCAGAAAACGGAATAAAGACACGTATCAGTGGGAAAAATATTCGTGAAACGCAAATTAAACCTTTTACGTCAGTCATAAAGCAATTATACATACAAAATAAACAAAGATATAAACAATCGGTCAAGTGCGAGTCGGACTAGTACGCAAGGGTTCCCTAACGCTGTCATCAATATAGAGCGAAAAACGCCGAACAAAAAAGAGTCTGCGGCAAGCGCACCATATGCAAGTATCGCC
Organism: Codatractus imalena; assembly: GCA_018248975.1. NCBI lineage: Eukaryota > Metazoa > Arthropoda > Insecta > Lepidoptera > Hesperiidae > Codatractus > Codatractus imalena. The sequence continues at coordinate 6,201 of DWJS01000700.1, read as the reverse complement.
GGATATTGCAACAGTACAATATTTTCACTCGCACTCTGTGAAAATTTCATACGTCTTAACTCACACTAGAAGTGCCAAATTCTACCACACAAGCGTTTCTTTGAGGACCTTCTAGAACTAAGTTGCTACACGTATAAGGGTACAACTTTCATTAAAAAACAGAAACCAATACAACAAAGTGTTGTGTTAATTTTAATGGTATTTATGTAAATAACAATTGTAACGGTCGACACGAGGCCAGTAATGCTTTTATAACATTTAATGCAGTGATGACGGCAAGAACGCAGTAACATTTCTATTACTCGTATTATCACGACTGCTAAGAATCACCATAAGTTGGGACATCTGTTTCTTTGTAATTTTGTATACAATCTTTTAAATATATCGTTTCCGTGTTTTACATGAATGAAAAAAAACTCATTTTAAACATGTAAATAACTTCTAAATCGTCGAAATAAAGTAAATTAAATAATAGACCTTCTGTATATCCTATTTTATTCAAAATTGAGTCAAAATTAACCCAATTTAGACACTTTTAAGACATTTTAACCTACTAAATAAAATACGCTTATTGCATAGTTTACAATAAGTAAATGTGGTTCCTCAATGAATATTTAATGTCTGGATTACTACCAGATTTACTGCACGCTTATATGCACCTTTTTCACCTATCTGGCGTCTTGGTTTAGTGATCCTAACTGCTAAGCCAGTCGTCGTAGCTTCGATTCTGATCCAGGAAAATATTTGTATAATGAGCGTGAATTTTTGTTCCGTGTGAATGTGAAAATCACATGAAATGTGTGTAATGTGTGTGAAATGTGTGTGAAATGTGTGTAAAGTGTAAAAATTATGTATATACCAATTTAAATATTAAGAAATAAATTTATGTTTATCAGTCATCTGATTACTATCGTAGAGGCTCTGCCCATTTTAGGATCAATGGCCGCGTGTAGGTAAGTTACCCTAATATTTATTTATTTATTCAATAAATAAATATACACGAAATAAATTATACAACAATAAATATCCAGAAATAAATTATACACGTTAAACTGAAAAGAAATGCACCTAACAATCGTAATCAGTAAAGTTTAATCGAGGCGCGTATTGCTAAGTTAAACTCACCGTATTGAACCGGTAAAACCTAGTTAGGCACGGCTGTGATAAACTTATCGCAGTGCCTAACTGTGTTGTTTGGAAACTGCTTGCAGTTTTATTTCAATGACTTGATTATGAAAAAAATTTGGATTTTTTCTACTTATGCCGATAGTGATAACTTTTAGCAGAGAATTCAATAAACAGATGAAAGCTCCATCTGTTGACATATTAAATAAATAATATTAGCGTCTAAGATACATCATAAACAATTAAACTCCTATAAATACAAAATATATTTTCCAGAACATAGTCCGAAACCCCACATGTTAATAGTAGCGTAGATATATTGTGAATTAGTTTGCAATTCACATGATGCTGTTTTACCAACAATAGTGCGTTCAGCTGTTTTTAAAACGAAATTAAGTTTAAAATACTCCCAACTGATGACTGACTTCAAAGTCTCGAAGTGAATATTTTTAAAAGACACCGGATTTTCCTGCATCATAAATAAGAATACTGAACTAAACCACCTTATTAACAAAAACCTCCGTCATTTCAACCTATTCGGAAAATTCTAATTTTGTTGAAAAAAATTGTTTCTTTTCTTTGGCCTAGGACCTTGGGTTTTGAAGATTATGGTGATTGAGATATTGATTGATTTATAACAATCCAAGTCTAGTTAGATACCTATGGTAGCTATTGCAATTGAAGTCGTTTGTTTTTAATATCGTCAGCGTAGTCATTTAAAATTCATATTGATATTTGTATAATCTGCAGTAACGTTAGTGTACATAATAATAAAAAAAATCAAGTATCAAACATTTTTGTTACATGATACAAAAACTAGAAGATTGAGGGTACTGTTAAATTCACGAGGTTATCCATGAAATCACTGAAGCACTGTAGGGCAGATGGGCGGACCTTATTTTCGAATTGTGTAAAAGTGCCGGAGTCCTGGCCGTCTGCCTATTATAAAATTGAGATTGCGGCGGACGCAAGGGCGGACCAACAGCGTAGACTCAATAATATGGTTATTTTCTGTACGGAACCTCATACCAATAACAAAAACAATTAAACAATCTTTCTAATAGACTAGGTACGACTTCTAAAATATGCATGTAAGCGATGCGTGTCCTTATTATATTGCCTGGCACGTGTAGGATCGATTTTATTAATATTGTGACATTATGTTGATTAAATTGGTTTTAAATTAATGAATACACTACTGTTTCATTTCTTTATTAAACAAATGATTAATGATGAACTGATGTTTTTAATTTATTTATATTATGTGTCTATGAATTTTTTTACGTTCAAAAGCATAAATAAATAAAATTATTGTTTTCCCAAAGCGAATATTAATAATTCCTCTCGATTAAAAAATATTTAATATTATAATTTACGAACAAGTTATTGTAAACTTACGTACTTGTACAGATTATATGTAGCGGAAGAAAAGACGCCTGAAAAATACCTTGGACGTCACATACTTGCGCTTTGTACATAATACTTGTATATTATGTATGTAACATCCACACATATACATATATATGTTATTATACACACATATAAGTATATTATCTGATTATTATATTACAGGCGTACTTAATTTGTCGCCTTGTATGTTTTGCTTCTCATAACCTAACGTTTTAATACGAACATACATGGATCTTTGTATAGCTATATCTTACTAAATTACATCTAAAAACGTAAAATATGAATTACAGAAACGCAAATATACTTCAGTTAAGCCTCAATTAAATCATAAACCTAAAAGCCCACAAAACAATCGCTCTTTAAAATAAAAGGCGCACGCGGTAAATAAGCTTATCAGTAAAAATACAAACACTAGAAAGTACAGGTCGTTAAACGGCTGTTAACATACTAAACTCCTTTGGTTCCTGCCTTCCTGCCAATAAACATTTGCATAATTCCGAGCAATAATACCTGGCAATTACTAGACAGCACAACTTTTTAGGGTTCCGTGCGGAGAGCTTGCTAACTGAACCATATTACTAAGACTTCGCTGTCCGTCTCTCCGTATGAAAAATCATCTGTTCGTCTGTCGTAGGGCTATTTCTTATGAGTAATAGATAGATACTTTGAAATTTTCACAGGGGTTGAGTAATTCACAGAGAATGTATTACTGGGCCCGCTATAACAGCGAATAATAAAAAAAAATCGAAACTGAACGTCAAAGTCAAAATATTTTATTCAAAGTATATTCTTACAGAAATCTTTTTGAACGTTAAATTTACCACTTCGCAAGCTGTTACGTTGGAGAAGCGGCGAAAGAAACTCCATCCCCAAAGTAAACTAAAAGCTTGAAAAATACTAACAGATACTTATACGGATTCACCACATCAACTTCTCCAACTTTGTCACCTAACGTGCGATATCATATTCTGATGCGATATTCGGCGGCATTCGTATACTTTCCACGTTTTGTGCTCGATCTTAATGACAGTGGTACTGAACCCGTTGTGAGCCTCTTCGTACTTAGCCGAATTTATGACGTATATATTTCCTACTAATTTAACTAAGCTTTATTCTACTAAAACGTCAAGAATTTTTTTCAACTTGTTTATTCGGACTTACGAAACGGTTTGTGTGTAAACAAAAAAGTTTTGATATCATGAAAATAATGACAATTACGGGCATTAGTTTAGGACTACCAGATATTTGAAAATCAGACAGGCACTTTTATGTTTATGTAATTATGAATGCCTGCAACCCTTTTTATGGAGAAGACAACTGGAGAAGGCCTTGAGCATATTCCACCACGCTGCTCCACGCTTGGTAGATTTAATTATGGATAGGTAAATGTATAAGTTTGTTAATAAGTATTTAGTTTTGATTCCGTCAAGTTTTCATGATGTGCACTTTTAATAATTATTGTTTAATATAAAAATGTTTTAAATCAGTGTAACCATACATCATTTCCACGGACGTCTGACGTGGCCTACCAACAATACTTCAGTTCACCGGAAATAATTAATTTACTAACAACTACACATTTATCTACGATAGCAATCAATGTCTGTATTGTTAAGGACAAGCATTTATATGTAATTTTTATATTTTAATTTTTGGATTGAATTGTAAATATTAATAAAATGTATTGTAACGTAAAGTGTTTTAATGTATGGATTGAATGGTGAATATTACTAAAATGAATTAATAAATTATAGATATAAACCGTATTCGGCTGCTAAAAAAACATCTTGAAATGCGACGCCCTACCAGGATATCATATGTTCAGCGGCGTAGCTACTGTAGGGCTAGACGGGGCAGTGCCCCCGGGCCCCTTCAGCTTGGGGCCCCCTCGGGCTCCATGAACGACATTAGATTGTAAATTATATTTTAAAAATAAATGTATTAACTTGAATGAAACCTATTTTTCTATTCTACGTTAAAGTTTTTAGCTTATTTTGAAGTGAATTTGAAGTCTCATTTAAAGTAACTAGTTTACTACAGGACCTCGATTTCATCTTTGCCCCAGGGCCCTAGGTTATACAGCTACGCCACTGCACATGTTGATGTATTTTTATGCTTTACGTGCATTAGATAAAGATGAGATAAAGATAAAAAAGATAAATAAATAAGTTCTACCGTAAGATTCTCCTCATATTTAAAACGTGCTGTATAGTCAGGATCATACAGCATGTTACATTTTAGTTTTTAAAGGTAAGTTAGAATTGTATAGGTAATAACAACCTTACCTACATAATAATAAGTTACCTTGTACCAATAATCACTCAACAGTAGCGATCAGTTGTTTGAAGTTGAAGTTGAAGTTTGAAGTGAAGTAGTGGTTTGAAGGAGTCCGAGGTTCGAATACCAGGCACATATCTCAGAATTGAAAAAAATATAATATATTAGAAATTATTATCAATTGCTTAGCGGTGAAGAAAAAGTTGAGGAAACCTACATGATTGACAGATTTACAAAGAAAATCTCAAAAGTTTGTGAAGTTTACTAACCCGCACTTGAGCTTAGTAGATTATTGCCTGAACACTTCTCAATTTGAAAGCAGACCGTGGGACGGAAATGGTTATGTCAAAATCATAGACCTAATACATGTTTCAAGCCTGGGCACGCTTTTCCTCTTGAAACGAGAAGAATTAAGGCCATTGAAAATTGGTTTTAAATCTTTTGTACACAGAATACTCAAGCATGTTATTCTTATTTTAACTTTTCTTTATTTCAATTTTCAATTTTAAAAAGGTATTCGATTACGCATAAACTTTAAAAATGTACCTACATATTACGATTTGTACTAGGACCTCCAAGTGCAAAGTGTGAAATAAAGTTTTCTCCACTCAGAGCTTTGAACACCAGATTAGTACACAAACACCCAGACCCGGAACAAAAATCTAAATACTAGCCTGACGGGGATCGAACGCGTAATCCTGTGCGTGTTAAACCAGTATCGTGACCCACCGAGTAGTCAAATCAAGTCAGTCAGTGAGTCAAATCACCAACAAAGTACTGCCTCATACATGGTAATTGATAAGGATAAGCCTACGACGTAGTCGCGTAGCGAGAGGCGGGCCCAATCGCCGCCCAATTGTTTCACATCTCGCCACGCCTCGTTGAATTCTACGATTCCACTTATTCAAGTTTTTCGACAGGCGGAAATAGATAAGCGATTTGGTTGGTTTGGCTACGCGCTTGTCTAGTAGGTACGACAGGTTATGTACTATCTGAATAGACATGACAATTGAAACTTATCGTTGCAAATTAGCTAGTACAGTACGTACGTTTACAAAAATGTGTTGATATACTCAGTATATTCCTTTAAAGAACTCTACTGTCTTTAGAAATATTCAAAATATTTAGTATGATACTAACTACTACTACTACAAGTAAGATAACTTAAAGTAAAATAGGTAAATAAAATCAGTACAATGCAGTGAACATACTAGAAATGCATCTACGTGTATTAGTGCCTTTAAATATACTTAAATTTGAATTATTTAAATGTAAATGGTTAATAGACAAGATTGTTTAAAGCGTAATTAATTGGATTAAAAGTCGTGATATTATCAATTCTTTATTGTTCTACAACTTGGCACAGGTCCCATCTCAGTATAAGTCGGT
>DWJS01000699.1:0-10466 GCA_018248975.1 Codatractus imalena | reverse complement strand
GACTGGCCGGGGATCGAACCCGGAACCCTCTGCGTGTCAGACCGGTGTGGTAGCCGCACCGCCACGCGGGTCGTCAGATGTAAGAAGTGTAGAAATAAAATAAAACATTCATTGTTAACGTTCATACCTACTTTCAATGTCAAGTATGTAGTCAAACAGTCACATAGAGTAGACATTGCCCGCAAAAATTAATTTTGATTGTCAAAGACCGTATGAGTTTCATTGACAAAAACTCACTAACGTTCAAACATAAAAAAAAACAATGAATTATAGTCAATCGAAATTGCAATCGCCCACTGGACCACTACTTTTAATCATTCTACTTACATTCATAGAAGTGCTCAATACGACCCTAATAAAAAATAATAAAACGAAATCCAATTAAGTGAATAGATATACAATACAAGATGTAAATGAGAATTTATTGTTTATTTTATTAGTTACAAATCTAGCACAGTAGGTATATTATAACCGATTATTTTATTTGTCAATTACTTGTGTTGAAATAATGTCATTGTATACTTATGTTGGGAGACAACAGTCATTTGAGAAGACACATCGTGTGCTTATACGACACATTTGAATGTAATCTGACGATCTGCATAACATTTAAAGCTTAGTGGTCGATGTTTAAACAAATGGTGTTTTTAATACGATTCTTTTTAATATTTCATTTGTTTTCTTTCACAATCGTGAGTTCACGATCACAATCCAATCACAAAAATATATAAATTTCATAAAATTTGACGCTTGCCTCGAATTTTTCAATTACTCTATCTATGAATTTTTTTTTTATAATTATGCTGTATGTTGTAGTCTGCTTATATATATTTTATGTAATATATAACATAATACCTATATGTTCAATAACAAAAAATAAATCCATTTACTCTTTTATCCACACCTCTGAGATGCCTGGGTTAAGACCGTGATTTTCACGGACAGATATAAAATTATAGGGGAACCCATAAGTTGTATTTTGACATGATGCGGAGAGGGGCTTTACATACGGGTAACTGTGATCTGACCCGTCAAAGTTTAGGCACTTAGAGGAAGCATGTTTTTTTTATTAAACTAACAATCCGTATCAAATAAGAGCGGCCTTAATAGCTCCCCTATTTATCGGCCGGAGTCGCATTATTTGCGCATCTTATCAACGAATTGTGTGAAGTTAAGGAGCGCCCGCCTGACGATAGGCAATGAATGTGTTAGATAACGAATGTACGATAGAATCGATTAGTACGCGTCGCGTGATGCACTCGGCTAATTGAATTTTCGAATGGTTTTCATTATTGACCTCTTTACGTTCGAAATGGAAGTGATCGCCTGAACAGTGTCATTTGGAAATTGCAATTGTCGGGTTGTTTGTGTTAGATGAACTATGACTGAAGATACGAAGCCGTTGCTGCTGTAAGTGTGATATTGTCAGTAAGTCTAATATTTGAAGTTCCCTTCGTGGTCCGACGGCGGAGCCAACACTACCTATTTCTGTCTAATAACAGCAATAAGCGCTGCTCTGTTCCGTTTTGAACGTAGTGGTAAGGCAGAGACACGAGGCATTTCAACGGTAGTAACGCTTCTGTTGCTGATCTCAGGTGGGAACTTCAATCCTCTCTAGGATTGATTACGGATTCACAAGCTATAGTGGCCACTTACCACCAGGGACCATGCATGATCGTTTGCTACTTCTATTGATACATTGCTAGAGATTTGATATGTGATGAGTATAGTTATAGATATTAGTAGTTTATATTATGACCAGTAACCGTTGATGACGTGTCCGATCAAACTTCAACTTTCTGTCGCATCTTAACTAATAGTTCACGACACACTACGATGATTTCACAGCGAACACGTGTGATGCATCGGTCACCAGTTCAGCTTGACATTAGGTTCCTGTCTTGGGAGATAAACAAATTGAAGGATAATATTCTGTTCTTGACCAATTTGAGTAAGATGCTATCTAAACTCATAACTACACACTAAGATTATCTTGTCGGGAATACCGTGGCTACACACTGGGATTAATACACGAACAGACTCAAGCGAAAAATCTTAATCAATAAATATTTAACCGGGGATCTAACTCAAATATACGCTTGTCTGTGACCAGTATGAAGAATGTACCACGCGGGTCGTCTACACAAATCTGTGTGTGTGTGTTTGTGTTTGTGTGTGTGTCCAGAACACATGGAATAATTTGGGGCTACAAGGAAAGCATTATTGCTTTATGCTTATGTTTCACTTTATAGCTGTGTACCATGCAATTACCGGCCATTGCGTATCAAGTAACATGGATCACATAACCTACCGGCAATGGCTATATTATTATGCAACGTGACATTCTTTAACTACACTTGTGAGAACTAATTAGTATTGTCTAAATTAGAAGTTGGGTGACCGTTAGTGGTTATATGCGCGCTCCGGCAGTCCTGGTTGATATTATTAAATAACCCATGTTGATAACTCGTCGTAAGCACTTTAAAAATTTGAGCAACGATGAAGACCGTCGGGAATTCGATAGATAACCAACCGCTAGTGGTTTAAATTTCATACGCGCTTCCGCGCCGGAGGACACGTAAAGCCATAAAGCTGTCGTTAACCTTTGTCAAAGGCCGTACGGGCGGTCCGAAAGCATCCGACGCGGAGTACCCGTAAATCCGTCCACCAATTCGTGGAGTATTCTACCTTTCTAACCTTCTCTTTTTTCCTAGGCCTCCTACAATTGTAGGGAAAGACACATGGCTAGCGGTGGCACTAAAAATGTTTAGACAAACAAGTATTAGTCTGCTAAATCACGATTTGCATATTTCGAACTCAACTCAGGACATTTTCAATGACCTACATTGTTTAAGTATCAAACCAACTACGTTATAATATAGACACATGACTAGAGATTGCAAAGGTAAATAATCTATTTTATGTACTTGCGTTGAGTCTTTAATGTCGACTTTTCGTCTACGAGCCATATGTCATCGGGTCGTTTATTATAAGGGTTCCGTAGGTAAAAATTCTATTGTAATTGTCTTAATTATCGATAAAGAAGCTAAATCCACCATTTCGGACGGCTGTCCTTAGTGATAGGGTGCCAATGAGTCCCGATTAATATGGCTCTGCTGTCTGTCAGTTTGTCAGTTATCAGTGTTATCTCATGAATCGTAATAGATATACATTTTAAATTTTGAAATTGTATAGGTACTGCTATATTCGCTATAACAACGAATAGTAAAACAGTCAAGACGAAAATAAAAACTATAAAATATGACTTAAGTCACTTATAAGAATCCATGCCGTCAATTGTGGCATTGCGGTGATGTGCCAGTTCCCACATGAAGTGTGATATCTTAATATTTTGCTACTATATTTGGTGATATTTATATGTATTGCGTTTGCCGCTACTAAGATATTTTTGATCGATGTTTTACTTAACGACGGCGGTAAGAAACCCTTTGCATGAAGAACAACTCGCACTTTACCGATCTCAGTTTATTAAAATTAACAAGCAAGCCAAATTGGTTGGCATTTAAGACAGGAGCCGTCTTCGTTTAACTCACGTTACATTTGATTCTATTAAATGTTTCTTTAACTGTTCGTAAAATGTTAGTCATCAATATCGTATTAAATGAAATTACAGACAATAACGCTTTCTATACTACGGTAAAAATGATTATTTATTCATTTTTCGAATTTATCGTTTCAAGATCCTTAACTGACATAGGTACTCAATTTTATGTTAGTCCGAAGTATACTCAAACCTTTTTTCATCTTTAATATTTGATTTGCGCAAATGACCCTCATAGTTTCAGATTCATACAGAATAGTTTGTTTTATTTTGCTTTCTCAATTTCTTGTTACAAATTTAATTGTTTATTTGTATCGCCGATAACCCCGTATTTGACGACCCGCGTGGCGAGGCGATTACTACATCGGTTTGACACGCAGAGGGTTCCGGGTTCGACCGCCAGCCCTTCAGAAATCTAAGTAATGAATTTAGATATCTGTTCTGCGTCTGGGTGTTTTTGTATCGTCTTTGTGTGTGTGCGTGGCCACGACACAGAAAATCCCGAGGCCCAAAATTCCCACCCCATGCGGCGCTTAGTCGCCGCGGAGTGGGACGACAGACTTGACTAGAACAATGAGTTCCATCTTGGTTCTCAAAGTTAGTAACATTGTTCAGCAACATTGTCGATTTCAAGTTGATTAGAGATTCTCCTATATTTTGGTTATACATGTCTAAGAAGACATTGATCTTTGAGTTTTTAATAGAAGTATGGGTGCAGCAGTGGCAACTTAGTATGAGTTGGAGTGCTTCCTTGTTTTCTACTTTTATTAAAATATAAATCTGGTAGGTAATATTTTGGTCTTTGTAACAATTATCTGTTACCATTTTTTGCAGACTAAAGTGAAATATATAAAGAAAACAACACAGACCTTAAAAGACCAGTACAATGGGGACATTCCAGATTCTGTAGACAAGCTGTGTAAGCTCACAGGAGTTGGGCCTAAAATGGCTCACATTTGCATGCAAGTGGCTTGGAAGAAGACAACTGGAATTGGTAAGAATGGGTAGACTTGACATATCGTGATAAGCAAATGTAAATGTAAAAATATTACCTTTTTGGGTCCTAAAATGACATTGTAACTTGGTAAATCAGTGAAATTTTCAGACACAGCCATGAATTTCAAATTAATGTACATTTTTGTTAATTTAACACAAATATAATTAGATGTTACAAATGTTGTTACAGGTGTGGACACACATGTTCATAGGATAAGCAACAGAATAGGCTGGGTGAAAAAACCAACAGCAACACCAGAAGACACACGCAAAGCCTTGCAATCATGGCTACCTTTCGATCTATGGAGTGAGGTGAATCACCTAATGGTGGGGTTTGGACAAACTATCTGTCAACCAGTTAACCCAATGTGCCATGAGTGTTTGAATAGAGATATATGTCCTTCTAGTGGAATGGGACGTAAGTCACCAAAGAAAAAATCACCCATGAAACAAAATATTAAGGAAGAAGTCAAAGAAGAAGTGCAGACAATCGCTGAAGATGATATGCCGTTAGCTCCACCTACAAAACGAAAACTGACACCTATAATAACTGATCCACTTGAATTACTAACTACAGAGAATAACCCTTCAAAAGTTGAGGAAAATCTCCCAAATCCTGCTCCAAAACGGAAAATAACACCAAAAAAGAATTTGACTGATGGCAATGAGGATACAAGTAAATTAGGAAAAGAATTATCTGTTCAGAAATCACCAAGAAAAAGAAAAGTGTCACCTATAAAAGTAAATATGGATATTAATACAGAAAGTGACAAAATAAGTATTGATCAACATGATATTAAAATAATAAAGAAATCTCCTAATAGAAAGAAGGTAACAGTTAAGAAAGAAGTTGAGGCAAGTAATACCAAAATAAAGAATGAAGATGATTTAATTAAAAAATCGCCAAACAAAAGAAAAGGTGCATCTAAAGAAGACAATGTTATTATTGGTAATTTGGAAAAAGATGGTAGTGAAGATGTGCTATTGGGCAAAAAGGCCAGAAACACAAGAGCTAAAAAAGGATCTTCTAATTTAATGGATTCCACAAATACAGTCCCTGAAACAAAAGTTAAAAGAAAATCACCCAGAACCAAAATTTGATATTGACCATATTCATAAATGATATTATTAAGGGTTGATTTGAATAAAAATTCAAAAGACATCAATTTCCCTTGAAGCGAAATTGCATGTTGATTGAAGAAATAAAAAAAAACATAAAAAAAGTATTTAAAAAAATATGTTTTAAAGTTAAGTTTTTAATATAATTGTTTTTGTAAAATCAAGTAAGTGCTGGATACATTCAATCATGTTATGTTGCAGGTTAATACCTGGATAATATTGTTGTCATGTTTATCATATGCATTTAAATAATAAATTTGAAATTTAAACAGTAGCATTTATTTATGTTTTCTTCGCCCAGCTTTCTTTTTGGTCTTATCTTTTCTTTTGTCAGATTTAGCTTTCATATGTCCTTTCTTCTGTATCGCCTTTTTCTTGTTCTGAACTCTATCCAATTTGCTCTTCATTTGAAACACCTTGCTCTTCTGTATCTTCTTTGTAGCCTGTTTCTTTAGCATCCTCTTCACCTCCTTCTTTGTTTTGGGATTGCTTTCTTCACCTTTTTCTTCTGATTCGGAAAGCTCTGCAGTGTTCTCCTCATCAGAGTCCATACCAGGTATTTCTTTGACAGATCCATTCTTGATTTGCTTTTTCACTTCTATTGTTTTAGACTCTTTTGGTCGGTTTTCACCTATAACTAAATCTTTCTTTTGTAATGTGTCTGAGGAGAGTTCTACAATTTTCACATTGACGTCATCATCTTCATACTCGTCTTGCAATAACTGCTCTAGGTCTGGTATTGGACGACTAGACACCACAAGTTTCTTGTAAGATTCCTTGTTCTGGAAATGAAATTATATTCCCATATTACCTTGTGATTATTTTTTTTTAATAAAATTATTCTAAACAGAATTAAGATTAGATGAAGGTAGGAAAGTAAAATAGTAATGTTCACCAAAATGTAATTTCACTAGCTATATGATTATGACTGACATTATAGTATAATTTATTTGTTCATGCAGTTTGGGCTATAAAAGATAAGCCGGCTAGGGCGGTGAGTGTGTTGCGCGAGCGTAACGCTATTATGGGTAAAAAACAAATCAGTTATCGAAGGCAGGCGCCCGGCGGCAGAGCGGTATACAAAACTAAATGCACTATTGATAACGCTTATCGACAACAATAATGCGCATCACTATGCCCGCTCATAAGGCTCGTGAGTGGGAGAAAGAGCAAAATACTCGCTTCACCGCTCCGACATTTTGTGTGGGTCACACTGCACGAACAAATAAATTATACTATAGATGATTTACTTGCATATAGCATCAGTATAATGACTTAAGGTATTTTATCCTATTGCACATGCTTTGAATAAACAATTTTGTTAGTACTACAGGTATATTTCCAATATAACATAAAATATACGTTTTATGATGGACCAAATATTGGACAAGCTACATTAATTAAAGATATAATATAGAAATTTGTATTCACCTCTTGCTTAATACGTTTTTTCTCTTCTTTTAGCATACGTTGCATTTCTTCTTGAGCCTTCTTTTTCCTCTCTAATTTTCGTTTACGAAACCCACATAGAAAATCCCTGAAAAATAAATAAATGCATGTCTAAAAACGGAAACAAAGTTTTGTGGAATTATACCACAATAGTAAGTTTTATTCGTACTTTCTCTTTGCCTCGTCAAAAACTAGGTTAATTTTCTTTTTTTTATCTGCATTTTTATTTTTCCTTTTACCCATTTTTATAAGCTGAGATTTGTGGTACAAATTATTATAAATCAAATGATGATACACATTGACCACATTCAAAATAAACACATGTAACCTCAAAAAATTTCAGATTATCAATTGTCAGCGTCACTGTCACTGTCAGTTTTACTTTTTTAAAGAACCAATGCACATTTATAATTCCAGAAAGCAAATACCTATAAGCAATTTGAAATTCTAAATTAAAATACAGATATACTTTTGATAAAGAATGTATTATGCATATAGTTAATTAAAAATTGTTTCAATGATTTTTGACATATGACGGCTTTATGGCAGAATGCCAAGAAATTTGAAATACTTGCTTGTGATTGGTCGATTCACGCAATTTTTATTTTTTAATTCTCCGCGTTGCGTGTTGAAATATGCGTGATAAGGGTTCGTGACCTTTTGAATAATTGCGATACGAGTACCGTAAAGTACAAAAAATAGGAGTGGAAAAGTATTTCCCTGAAATGTAATATTATTTATTCTCTACGAAGATATTTAAAGCAGAACGCAGGTTGCGGAGCTCTCACAATTTTGAATTTTAGTGGAATTTTAAAGGTTATTTATACATAGAAGTTTCATACTTCTGCAAACAGCCTGGTGGTAAGTCGCCACTACTGACCATGGACATACGTGATCAATACCAAATAGGATTGGAGCCCCATCTGACATCAGTCACCATTGCGTTGCTACCTTAGAGCATTATTGTTTTAATACGCTTTTTACAATCATAGCCCCACATTAGGATTCCTTCTGTCGTGGGTGCCATGTACACACAAACACCCAGACCCCGAACAGAAACCTCTTCTCACTCATCGTGTTCGTATTCTCCGTCTTAATTAAAAGGTGAGATTTTGCAATGAATATTAAGCAAACGGGCATGCGGTCTGCATAACGCTTTGAGTACTAATGCTAATGGAAAACTATATTCAACTAGAATTGGAGAAACAAATAGAATTACAGTGTTACCAGATCGGCTAAACATGTGACTCAATCGCCTCTTTTAATTGTCTCCGCATCCACAACCTTCACACCACACAGCAACTATTAACACAGCTCTTACAAGAAATAGGCAAACTATTTTATAAAATTCTTAATCTCATACTGCACTACACTCCTAACAAGATATGTGTGATATGGATAAATCTAGATATGGAATAGATTTGAACGTTACACAGTGAAACCAGCGTTGTCAGTATGTACGCTGACAAAACGGGATTTTGAACCCTTTTGAGCATAAGGCTTTTGATACATCTTAAGTAAAAAAACACAGACAGTGAAAGACGGCCAGTGTCGTTAATTGGCTTTGGAATATGACGAAAAGAAAAATAGGTTACTGTGTACAAAATAATTAATTCAAGGTTTTGTTGTAATTTATATCTTTTTTTATAATAAACGATAAAGTCCCGAAAGTCTGGACTGTACTGACCCGTAAGGGACGTTTAATTTTGGGCCAAAACATCACGTGCCGCTAAAATCAGGACACCTGGCAAAGTTAGAATCAAACTCAAGACTATGCATACCAAAGATTAGTATCTTAAAGAACTTGAAGCTAACTGCCATAAATTTATCAAGATCAAGTTTAAACTAGTTTTCGTTCCAACTTCCATCTAGTTTCCGTTAAACTTTAAATGTTCCAGGAACGTAGACGCAAATAGAAAGTTTAGATTTTACCACAGTAATGAAGAACCTTTGTAGTCTTCATACCTTTGCCCCTTAATAAATGTTAATGTTCGACCAAAATAAAAGCTTAGTAAACGATCGACGGTAAAAAAGAAACGAGGCTTAATAAGATATAAATATTTCTTTTGTAAAGTATCATGTAGTACACCAGTGGTGTAGCTAACCAAGGGTCCCGAGGCAAAAATGAAATCGAGGACTTAATAAGTAAACTAATTACTTTAGATGAGGCTTCAAATTCATTTCAAAATAAGCTAAAAATTTCACGTAGAATAAAGAATAGTAAAATAGATTTCAGTTAAATGAAAAAAAAAAACATTAAAATATAATTTACGATGTAAAGTCGTTGATGGAAGCCCCGGGGCAATCCCCCGTCTAGACCTAGGGTAGCTACGCTATTGACTTGTACACATACACTCGTAGTTATGGGGTTACTATTACTAAATGTGTAAAAATGAACTACATTTTAGTATTATACCTACATTTACCTATATATATCTACATTATTTTGTAGCGGTGAGAAATAATCTCATCGCGATCTCGTCGGTTAGCCATGGCTCCATAAACTCACCCGAAATTAGTCAACACTGACTCTTCACGAACAATACTTTCAAAGCCGAAACCGTGACCGAACTGTATTTCGGCCGAAAGTAGTAGATATCGAACCCAAACTTTCCGTTGGTATCTTGCAGAAGAAACCTCCAAACGTTTCCTAGCAGTAGTAAAATTATTTATTACACAGATGTGACTTCAGATAAAATTGCCAAAAATTAATATAAAGCTCGGGAAATTAAAATTAATAAACGGACATTTTAAAATTATACTTTCGTTTAGTCTAAAGCGTTTCCCCAAATAAAACAAAGAGGTCTCATTAAAATTAATGGCGTCTCCGTGACCGACCCCGGCTTCGCACGGGTGCTAAACCCTGAAACGCTTCATCTATATCTACGCTAAGTAAATAGCAACTGGTATTTTTAACCAATGCTTCAATTGCTTTACATACTTTATCTGCTAACTTTATATTATAGAACAAATGTACGTCATGGTTCTTTGAAATGACACAACTTTTTTATTTACGAAGTGATTAATATGTTACAAACACTAAATTTTAAGTGAAGCTTACCACGATACGTTAGTGACAACCGCGCTCGAATCGGTAAAGCCGTTTCTGTGTTTAGTGCGCATAAACGTGCAGACAAACAGACAAAGAGACAAAAATCTAAATACATTGTTCTGGGTCCTATTGTTTTAGTAAAGGACTGTAATAATAGTTGTTTTCATATATCTTGCATGTATAGACTGCGATCACTTATATTTTATTATGTACGAGCTGGTGCCCGCGACTTCGTCCGCGTGGACGCAAGCACGCCAAATAACGAATTTTATAATTAAAAAAATATTA
>DWJS01000698.1:0-10466 GCA_018248975.1 Codatractus imalena | reverse complement strand
ATTGGTTTTAGTTTGACATACAATTTTAATATACAAAGATACAACTATACAACTTTCAAATTCTGTAAGACAAACTATATACCTACTTAGTTACTTGTTGTCTCGACAAGGATTGTATGTCAATAACTGTTATAAAATTTTAAACATTTATATTGTGAGATTAAACGTGTACTTATTCACAAAATAACGAATTAACGGTACTAGATTAACTCAAAATGAACTCTTATTTAAATATTGACCATATGGGTGTTTGGCTCGCACACGAAGAGTTTCGTGCCTCTGTCATCACAATCGAGCACTTAACGCCGAATAAATACACGTATAGGCAAGTGCCACACATATAATTACCGTCGGACACTGTACCAACATTGAGCCGAACTACAACTTACAAGCATTTAGGTATTTGACAAAAATAGACCAACATGCCGTTCAGATATTAGCATATTTCATTCCAACTCGGTCCAAATTCTCTGTTTGAGTTGTCGTGAGATCGGCCGGTCCCACACGCCCTTGGAAAGGGATGATTCTTCAGTTTACTTACTACTTATTGGGACTATGCGTACTTAGTTTACTTACCAAGTGTTACGAATGTGAATGCTACTTAAGTTCTTATGTTTCACTTTCCTATTTGTTTTAAGGATTCAGAATTACGAGATGAAACACTGAAACTTTTATATACCCTTTGAGAAATACAAAGAAGATCTCGTGTTACGTTAAAATATTAAATCATTATACCAATCGTTTCTTAGAACGATGCCATTGCGGGTAATTCGTTGGTTTTGGCAAATTAGAAGAAAAAATATCCTTAATACCTTCCCATCACAAACCCATGATCTTAAAAAGTATAAAAACTTATAAAGAGCTTTCATTGCCGCGCCCATATTCTAGGAACACATCGTTAAAAATAACTGGTCACGTATTAAAACCGGTTCTCCTTTTGAAAGGGTTCTATTATTTCGATTAAGCGCAATAAGCGCCCGAAAGCTTCGTTCGCAACCAATTTCCGTTGAAACAGAAAAAGCACCCCCTTCCACGGCTCGCCGTGATCCGCTGGCTCACAGCCCCCGCTCATTGTTTGACATTCCCGACAAATATCATTCTTTTCAGGGTATAGCGGGACGGGATTCTATGCCAACTTGTATTTTCGTACCTCAAGAAGGGAGAAATTCGCGACGTTAACATTTTTTGGAAACAGCGGAGGAATAGGATCGTGTTATTTTTCTGCAACTCTGTAAATCGTTGACAAGACCGTAACGAAGGTATATTCTTAGGCTCGGCAGCTGCTAAATAAGAAATGACCGCCGGGTGGCATGACTTTCGGCACCCCAATTTCAGGGGGCCGAGGCTCGGATCCCATTCACCTATAAACCTGAACCACATTGAGAAGTCATGGGAAGACAGACATCGTAAGGATACATATTTGAAAATTCTTCATGATGTTCTCAGAGTTTCAAAGATTTAGATGACCCTATCTTAAGGACTTGGTAAGATAGAAATATTTGCGCATACGAAGCGGTTAAACCTAGCACTCAGAGATAGTGAACACAGATTTGGTGTATTTAAAGGTAGGACTCCTATTGTAAGGAGTATTTTAGGACCTAATTTCGGTCAAATCGGTCCATTAGTGGGGGTGACCAGCTGACTCAATGACTATAATCAAGAAACTATACAGGACCTCAAACATTCCCCATTTTTACATTTGTGACTTCCTGTACAGTAGCTAACTCTATTTGACTGAACTATATTTTTTACGTAAAAGCCTCTTATTAAATTAAATACAGTGTATTTGGTAATAAGCACCTACTCCGTTTTTGTGAATACCTACAATTTCCATTTGAATTAGCTACCACTTTAGCCTTCCGGTTCATTTCATAATGAACTGTGCTTTTGACTGACAGTGCTGCACATGATATAATTCCAGTAATCACAAAAACCATTGTCCCGTCTCGTCATTCTAGTCGAGTCTATTGAGAACGCCGACTAAGCTATGACCTCTATAACCGCACTATAGAGCAGCATTTCGTTCGCCATTTTTCTGTTCGGTTAAAAAAACATCCAATTACTAGTGAGAGATTTCCGCTGATTTTCAGTTCATTGGCTTCCATCCTTTGCTTCACCACATGTCACTTGAACTCGTGGACAGACCAACATTTGTTTACTAGCTGTACAGTGATGTGTCTCTAAAATAAACCCTATTCCCGGCCGATAAGAGCCATGTTCTAACAGTTCTACTTTTACAACCGCAACAAAATTTGCAGCGCGCTTTAAAACATTAGATCCGTCGCGCTGGAGCAGCTCCCCTTTCAAATTAAACTCTATAACCCCTAGTGATATGGTTTACTTTCTTTTGTTTATGTACAGTTGGATGGGTCATAAAAGGCTATGTATTCTCAATTTTATAAAGTATAAAGTATTCGTATTTTCGACTTTACTGCTTTTTATTTGAGTCTGTTTTTGCTTGGGAACACAAAGAGCCCCGGGCACGTTAGTAATATTGTTTTTTGCGTCGGTAATACTATGTTGCAAATAACACTGCGGCCGCTCCGCTAACATTGAAAAATATCGTCGAGAGAGATTTTGTAACGAGAACTGGTTCCTTACTATTTAACTTTGTTATGAACGTACGAATAATACAAGTTATATTTTATATGTGACATTTTATATCTTTTAACCCCTTATTTTGTACTGTTCTTGTAGAAGAATGGTTTTATTTAAGTTTATCGAAAAATAATACTAGATTCTTTACACTTCTTTACTACTTTAACAAACTTAAGGATGTAATAATAATACATTTATACGGTTACTCCTTAATTAGAAAAGAAAATTAACCAATAAAAATGTAATGACACATGGTCATCAGGTTGACGGTTCGGACAGAAATAAAACTAAACATTTATCAACATGGAACTATGAACAATGAGTGGCACAACATTAACTGAATAAACTATTTGGGAATTTTTCATCTTGTTCATTATTTCTTCAACTTTTTCATCCAGTATTGCATCAAAATTGAAGAAGCCCATAAAAATGAGTTATTTTTCCTTCGGAAATGGTGTTTCTGTGTAGAGCCATGGTTCAGCGGTGGCGGGCGCCGCGTTCCGGAGCGAGGGCGGCGGCCGACGACGTAATTACACTGACAGGAAGCCCTTTGACAAACCCACCAAGAAACCAGGAACACTCCAAACAGCGCAAATGTTTTTAGCCCATATATACCTACTGCCGATCGTGAAAAAAACTTTTAAATCTTGAAGAACGCACTTTTTATGTAATGTAAAGACAACCTTAAGTGGTTATTACAATACAGGGATTGCCAATATACGCAGTTAATTAGGAACCTTACAATTACTTAATTATCATTTTAATTTAAAAAACATTATCGCCACTTATCCGAATTGAAGCAGCATGATGCAGTATGCTCTAGGTTTGACCCAGAGGAATATAAAAAAAATACAGCCAAGATTATAATTGTATATCATTAAATAAAAAATGAACACGAGTCAAATTATCTTTATTCCCCTCGCCACGGATCTCTAAAACCAGCTCGTTATGATCTAATGAGCTGTGATGCGCTATTCATGCGACTGTACAATGACGTGCGGCTGTGTGCCGGGTGTGTGTGTGTGTGTGTATAGCGCGTCAGTGTGCGTGCTTGTTAGTTGTTGCTACGCGGTCCGAATCTAGCATGACGCCAATACACGGTCGGACAACCAAGGTTAACTTGGTCCGGTCATAAGCAGACACTTCAATAATTCTGAGATCCAATTCCTCAGTACTGGTGATGTAAAGGTATTCGGTATATGTATAAACAACGAGTCCTTGGTTAAGCTGTTGGTGGGTATAGCATAATGGAATCTGTAATGCTAATTGATGAAATACATAAGTTGTTATATAATCCGATCAAATGAGAGTCACGATTCATGTTTCATTAAATTTGCAAGCAACAGTTATCCGCCTGGGTTTTTCCGGACACGACCAAACTTACAACCTTCCGTCCGAACTTTGTCCGGCTTTTTCATTATGTTGTATAAGTTATGATCCCCGTGTAAAACGTGGCACGCGCGTGGCATTTATTATTTATTTCATTTTGTACCTAAAATGTCCCTTTTGTGAAACATTTGGCTTTTTGCTAGGATTTTACGGATTTGGAAAAGATTACCCGGTACCCATGCTAATATAGTAAAAATAAAAAAATATTATAATATAAGAAAAAATAACTTTAAAACATGTGTTACATATGAAAAACAAATTACAATACAAGCTTTTAAAAGATTGATTTTTATTACACGTTTTCTTTCCGCATGCTGTGTTCTGTAATTGAGTAACGAATAATTTGTCTGCTAAATAAGTTAGTTTATATCTAAAATCACGTCCACGGCGTGTTCTTAGAGGAGAAGTCACTTTGTTTCTGTGTTCTTATATAATAGCACTGACTATATTTGATTCACTGTAATTACACTGCACTTGCTCAAAAGGCTTAATCCTTTTTGGTCTTGCAACTAACTCCGCGTTGTCAATGAGTATGAATAATTAATAAACATGTTATGAAGGTACATGTGAGAGCTATTCTTGTTAGTATCTGTAGTTCTCATTACAGTTTACGAGCATCAACGCGCTGCCATCGTCTCATTAAAACACATCATCTCATTAAAGCTCACGGGGGCTCGTCTCGTTTAACTGTGTTACGTAAAATGTTTACAGGATCACTTAGCGGTGGAGCCGCGGAGGCAGGGGCGATGACGCGTGCACTACTGAATGAGGAATTACAATTTTAATGAATGAGTGAAATTTGTGATAACGATAAGTAATTACAAAAAAGTAGCATCAATTTGTATACTTACTTATGTACAGATTTTTATAATTTATTGTAACGTATTCACTAAAAATTAACGAAAAAATAAACTAATTATTACACCGAAATTTTAACAAAGTGAGGAATATATTTCGTTTACTAAATGTATCATCATCTATAAATTACATATATTAATTACATTAATAACAATCATTATTGTGTCAAGAGCAAATATTAAACAAAATTCCTTTTACAATAAACAAATATTAGCTGTTAGTAATGTTTCCGCGTTACAGACAATATTCTGAGCTTTACTTGGGGAGGGTGTCGAGTGCGAGCGAAGGGTGGCCAGGGGCTGGGAGGCCCGAGGGTGTCAGGGTGCAACCGTCAAATGAGCGATCATCTCCGATGCGAAGTAACCAACCTTGACGCATTGACAGCCGCTGGGAAAGTAGAATAGTATTAGAAATGTGCGTAGAGTCGTATATTTTGTTGATATTTTTATCCTTGTAATACTCGTATTATTATATTCTTCATATCACAAGTTTCGCCTTCTGAAACTAAATTCAGTTTTACTCCAACAATTTATAGCATTCATCCCCAAAATCCCATAAGGATAAGTTATCATAAATCGTTTCAAAGTTCTCAATTACTTTATTTATGGAGGTCCTATACAAAATGTATGTTTCTAGAATTCTAGATCCACCGATTTAAGCCCTGTATTATTTATGAGTTTGTCAGTAATGAATTTTTATTAAAATATTTTTGATAAATAGTCCCAGTAGGTACAGACTGTGGGTAGCGTATATTTTTTCTTACTTATTATAAAAGTTGCTATAAAAACGAATGCTTAAGCAAAATATTTACTCTTATTTCGTACATTGGTAAGAGAAGTAAGCAAATTTCTACTCTACATAGTAGTACAAAAAGCAATATTACTTGTCTACTAAACCAAGTTAGCAGATGTATATAACGAGAACTATATAACTCACATACACATACATACGTAACAAAATAAAAACAAACATGAGCGTATCACAAGCACCACATCGATTACCAAAACATCTTGTCATATCATCTTCAAACCCACTAACACGACCCTTCAAACGTGAAAATCCATTAAACATTCAACAGACAAGCCCCAACAGACAAGCCTCACACGATATTATGTACAATATGTCCATCACTAATGTCACACAACCTATCCACAAACACAGAAAACATTTTCAATACAAACGACAACGCTAGTGTACCGAGAGATAATTATTCTTATGTAATTAAGAAGCGGGCGAACATGCAGTCCATCTGATGGTAAAGGTCACTCCTAAGTAGTAGTCACCCGCAAATAGAACTGGAGTCTTCCCTAACAGCGGCCTAAGTTGGAAGCGACGTATCTCTTCTGCCTTACCACATCCTTCAACTACAATAATTATTATAAATTAGGTAAAGAAGATTCATACATTTTAAACTACCTAGTAAACACGATGAGATGTCACGTCAAAGTATCTTTATTTACAGGCTACCACGCTGGCAGCGGAGCTGCTTCCTTATAAAATTTGTAGTTCATGAGAAGCTAAGCTGATCAGCCACACAATTAAAAGTTGCTGAAAACGACAATGAATGGTGTTTACTACTAAAATATACATATGATTACAATACATTTGCTGCTACCATACTACTAAGAACAATACCATAACTTGTGGGATGTGAAACAAAATATACCTACTCATAAATGTTACACTTAAATAAAATGTACCTGTTTATTGCTTTAGTAGCTGCGAGGAAATAAACTAATACTTATTGCTCCATCGATTATACAATCACGAATGTTGAGCCAACCCTGCAAGTGCACCTGACATGATTATAGGGGTAGATCCCCATTAGGCGAACTTAGCTGTGGGAGCTACATAAAAATGTACATTTGTGCCTTTGAATCATTCATCTTATTTTCATTAAGTTACGTACGAAATCAAATTCAACTGTTATTTAAATATTGTACGTACAGATTTTTTTGGACATCAATTTAATATCATCGCATTTAAAAGTACTTCGCAAAATAAGCAAGTTAAGGCCCTTATATATGTCGAGCGAAATAGCTTCCCATTGCTTGAGTTATGAGAGCTTCAATATACATCAATGTACACAAAATTATTTACCGTCTAGATTACTCGGCGCGTAAAATTTGTAGAACGAACTTCCTTTTCGAAACTTATCTATAAGTTTCTTCAAGTGTTTCGTTTGCCATTTTAATTCATAAAAGCCAAAATGCACACGCCAGCATAGCAGCTATTTGTGCGGTTGCTATCATCAATGTAAATCAGCCAAAGGATAAAGGATAAGCTTGTCGGCGTGACAATATGACAATGCGGGCGTGACGCGCGTGACGCTAAACACGTCATTACGCGAACAATGCGCTATTGTCGCGGCCGTCATGCGCCTTTGTTCCCCACACTGCCGCCGCCGCCGACGACGGCAACGACGACGAAGCAAAGCTGCAGTAGCTTTATGATGATTACCTTTGACAACGCCTGGAAGTAGTGGGTTCGTGGTTGGCTGCCCTTGTGTCAAACTTGATCTCCGAGATTGCTCTTTTAAAATACAGCAAGATTTTTTATAAATAACAGATTTTTTGTTAGCTCATAGCTTCATAATTTATAAATTTATTACTTATTTCTAAAAATATTATATCTTATACTTCCAAAGAAGTTCCATTTTAATTTGTTTACGATAGGCCCTTAGGTCCACCTCGGGTAGGAAATATATAGTGTGACATTTTGTAACATTTACGACAAGCCAAGACTAGGTGGGTATTGTGCTTATGACTTATTAGCTACTGCAATGTGACAGACGTACAGAGAAGTCTTAATTCAAGGATGCCTCCCTCTGGGTACAAGACCCTAAAAAGTCATTATTTTCATACTTCAAATTGTTCTATTTGGTTTTCCAAAATTATGACTTAAATAAATTTTGGTCACTTCCAATAAAAAGTTATTATAGGTATTTATTATTATATAATACGAAATAAATAAAGTTCTAAGACCATTACAATGTACATAGGGTTATATTTATGATAACCTTATTATTTTAAAACACAAATTAACAATATAGGTAATTATGTGAAGCGATGGAAATAAATCCAAAACACATTTCCACGGCCCCGCGGGGAGTGCAGGTCGTCACGTCCGAACAATCAAAACCAACCCCTATAATTATGTCAGGTACACTTACAAGCCCTCAAATGTGCGCGTTCAATTTGTAAAATATTATTATCTTTTGAACCATTACTAATGTAAATGTTTTTAACTCTTCCTACCAGTTCACACAAATAGGCAAGTTACTTGAAAGTTAATAGTTCACGGGTAAACTAAGTCGAATTTTAATGAAAAATTATCAGCTCGTCTGAGAAAATACAACACCATAAATTAAAGAATAATAAGTCACATAAGATTAATTTGGTCTTAAAAACGACCATCGCAGATATTTTGATATTCCTATATTCCTTACGATTATCTCAGTAGTCATATAAAATTCATAAAAATACTAGCAGTTCCCGCGGCTTCGCTCGCGTGGAGTTTAATTTAAATCAGTATTACAACAAAAGAAACTTACTCCCAACCTAAAAGATAGTCAGTCCCAGGGGTTTACTCGCATAGTTCCCGTTCCCGTGGGATTTCGGGGATAAAAACTATCCTATGTTCTTTCTCGGGTCTCAAACTATCTTTGTACAAAATTTCATTCAAATCGGTTCAGTGGTTTGGTCGAAATTTGGTCGTACCAACTCAGAAACTTTCGTGGGCTCATGCACAACAACATTGCTAAAGGTCATTACATGTTAACGATTCTATTAACGACATACAGACAAACATTAATTTTTAAATATTAAAATTATATAATCTGCTTAGGAGTATATACTCCTACTAACCTAATTATAATCTATTCAAGGATTAATGACAATTTTATAGAACATTCATTCAATAAAAAACTATTGAATCGCTGGTATGAGTGTTGAAAACGTTGATTGCCTGAAACCCTTTGATGTGCCGCTGCTAGCCACGGTTCTTTTGCCAACACTACCCTGCTCTGCGCCTCTGCGAGTTCGTGGACGACCGTTATCGGGTGTTTTTAAAGCTCCTTTACAGTATTTAACGACTGTAATCCACGGAAAACAACCGGAACCGAGAGACTTCTGTGCCTTCCTAACCATAGAAACGTGCATGAAATTTTACCCCTAGCGGTCGCCCATCCGACCAGTGACCGCGCCCAACGTAAATTTAGTAGATCAGTTAAGAGCTAAACAAGCCGCGATGTTATCCGCACTTCATAAACGCTTCATAAACGTTGATTACCTTCGTCCGTTTGTTCTCATCCAACAATACAACACGTCACCATCATATCAATATTCTAACATTCCAGATTGGCATTGGTCCTCGAGGGCCTCTGAGCACGCGGGCACAGTGGCCTCCCGCCACCCGCCACCCGCCACCACTCGCCACTCGCCGTTGTCAACCAATTTCCGGGTCGATTGTGCCTACAAACGCCATAATTTTTTATTAACACCTTTTCGGCAACGGCGATTTATTTAATGTCTCCATTTCCCTTGGAACGGAATTATGGCCATTAAATTGTGTAAACACGACCGCTTACAATGATTTCGGCAAAATGAGTTTATATCCAATTTATGTTAACAACCTCTAAGTATATATTACGGCGAGCGTCCCGTTTCCTTCCGTCAGTTTTCGGTTGCTGACGTGCTATTACGGCGTTATATGACTTTCGCCATAAAACTTGATGGGCCCTTGTTCCAGCGATCAATAGTGCAGCGCCGAACGCCGCCCTCTCTCCGATAACCGTTAGTTTTTTAGTTGGCTCATAAAAGTACGGACGAAATGGAACGTTACAGAGAGAAAGTCATAAAGTAAAAGTTAACTTGAAGATTACATGCCGTATTACTGCATCGTACGGGCTTATGACGTAAGCCGTAAACCATAAGAATACAACTCGGTACATGTAACCGGACTGTGCCTCCTTACGGCTATAGTTATCCAATTAGCGATGTACTTGTAAACGTCAAATAACATTATTCTTCACGTCCCAATTCAATAATAAAGGAATGTAAATTTAATTTTACATCCGGAGTATAAGAAAGATATTCCTTTGCGTAAAATCCAAAGTAAACAATAATTCTACAAAATGTTAAAAACAAGAATTTTCTGCCAGCAGTTTTGCTTTTTCTCTGACCAGAAAAACATGCATCGGCACATTGGAAGTAAACGCTAGATCATTATACAATATCGTGTCAGATAGCAGTCAAATGCTCGCCTATATGCTCCTTATAAAACAAATCATTTTCAATTAACGGCCCCCTCGCTCGGTGCTGCAAACCCGGTGATGCAAAGCAGTGCATGAAGTTCGCGGAACTGTGCGATACCGTAACAAGTCCGTCAATCGCTCGCCATTGATATGACAAATCGGCAGACTGCGCGACGCCCGCACCACCGCCGCGCCGCATTGTGTTGCCACGTAATTATGTTGATATGTACCCTACTTCTGACGCTTCTTCATTTCATATGTTAATTCTGAAGAACTGTGGCAATGAGTATGGTTTACTAACGAATGTAAACATACTATATAGATTATGCCTACCACTCTGTAAGATGCGATTAAATTTGTTTCATCT
>DWJS01000697.1:0-10469 GCA_018248975.1 Codatractus imalena | reverse complement strand
GTATATATTTTCAATTCTATTATATGGCGAATTTCATCATGTCGTTTTCTGCGCGCGCAGCTCTCAAATTCACTCTCATCCAAACGCGCCAAAAGAAGTATAACTTCAATAAATAAATAAATGTACGGTGTGTCGTACGTAGGCGGCAGTGGGTATCCTACCTATGGGCACGGGCAACGACCTGTCTCGCTCGCTGGGCTGGGGCGCGGGCTGTTCGCATCTGGACGCTCAGGAGATCATCAACGCTGTACTACGAGCGGAGGAGCAACCGCTTGACCGGTAATGTTGTAATGTTTTGATAGTTTATAGTATCAAGCTAGATTTCAGATTAGGCATATTTAATATCAGGCGATATTTTGTGGAAATCCATGTTATAAAGTTAGGATAAAATTACTTCGCACAACCCCGCTATATGTATGGTAGTATACCTTAAATCGTGTAGTGTGAATACCCTCCTCCGCCCAAAGGACCATGCAAAATTAAAAGTATACAATATACACCATCATACCTAGGTACCACCTACGGATGGTCTGGTCGATTTCGAACCGCCAACAAGGCCTCCGACAAGTTTTGACGACTGCTATCCTGTGATAACAACCGAGACCGACAGTTTAACGTGCCCTCATAGCACGGAAGCGCACATGAAATTTTACCACTAACCGCCACCAATCCAACTACCGACCGCGCCCAAGGTTGCTTAACTTTGTAGATCGGGTAAAATGTAAAGCTTGTAGACAAGCCGTGGGGCTATGCGCGCTGCACGTCTACCTATGGGACGTTTACTGTTTACCTATATCCACGTTTACCTGTGGGATAATCCACCTAATCCTTATCCTATAGTAACTAAGTTAACTAAACGTAACTTAACTATTATTTTGTCAGATGGCAGGTGTGTATCCGTCCGCGGCGGGGCCGTCTGGGCCGTTTGCGTGCGGAACGGCGTCTGTATGCGTACAACTACGCGAGCGTAGGCGTGGACGCTCAGGTGGCGCTTGACTTTCACCGCGCACGCTCTCAGTTCCTGTGCCGGTACGCTAGCCGATGGCTCAACTATGTGAGTAAACTAGATTTTTTTTCGAATGTTGTAGTTGCTGTTGGCCATAGTGGCTTTGACAGCTTTACCAGGTTTTTTGAGACAAGTCCCTGACGGAGCTCAAGCCTGGGGGGACAGAAGACTATTGTCAGGAAGGGAGGGATGGTTTTAGCCCTGTGTACTAGACGTATTCACGTACGTACGCAGTTCCAGGTCGATTGTTTGTCATGTACATACATATACAATACGTACGTACGCACATCCCAAATAATCTACCTAGAACTGCGTAAAATAATGTGCGCATTTGAAGTATTTAAAAACCAAAAAAGCGCTACCATAGTAAATTTGTCATTTGCCCAATCAAAGGACCAAATATTAATAATTATGATTTGGGTTGATAATTTATGCAAACGTTCATAACGGAGTTATAAAAAATAATGTAAACGATTTATATTAGAGTTTATAACAATATTTTAAAATAAAACACATTTTAATGATTATGTAATTAAGACGTTAAACGGTTGCTTTTAAAGGAAATATTCACTTTTCACGTGAATACGAAATATTCGTATTCACGTTCGGCCATTTTTCATTTTAATACTACATTTGGATTGGTAATTCGTTGAAACGTACGTTTAGTTTTGACATAAGGAAAGTTCATGGCTCGTGAAATATAATATTAATGATGGCGGATAATATTAAGTTGAAGTAATAATATTTAGTAAAGTTGAAGTTATGTTAAGAGTAAATTTTCATAATTCACTATTAATGTGTTTGTTAAATCGTGCTGAGATTGAAATTTTAATAAAAGAAATTGTTTGGGTAATCATCTAACGTTTTATTCAAAATCATTTTAAAATAACAAGTTATGTACAGCAAAATGAACTCTAACCTAAGCACATAGGACACGCGTCAACTTTTAGGTACAGAAGATTTTTGATACAGAAGTTAGTATCAATATCTCGAAGCCTCTTTTATGACACGTAGAAGTTAGTATCAATACGTCTAAGCCTCCATAGGGAGTTCGTTAACAACATTGATAGCTTCCTCGTTGAGTTTGTCAGAGGCGATGGCTCGGGGCCCCACGATACGGATGGGAACGCTAATGCAGAACAAGGGGGCACTGTCCACGATGCGGAACTCAATGGTGGCCGTGGTACCCTGGAAACATTCGATTAATTGTTAGTGCTATGTGCAACTTCCGCAACTCGTCAAGAGATGGTGCTACAAGTATCCTGAATCACGCTGCGAAGTTTTCTCAACACCTTGCATATATACAAAGTCCTAACTGGCGAGAGATCTTTCGTCGCCAATTGCTACTACAACACTATAATGAAAAACATAAACTTAAACATATAGTTTTATAACTTGGGGGGACACCAGATATTGTTAAATTGTAAAGGACGCGCGTATTCAAGAAGATTTAAAACACTTGTTTAAATTGTATTAACTGCTCCACTCATTTTATTATTCTACTATTCACTGGTTAAAATTATTAAAATTATATTTGAGATATTAATATGGGCACTACCTGGTATTATTAATGAGTAATACTTACGATAGGGAAGAAAGCCTCAATCATAACTCTCAGAGTGTAGTTGACGACGGTGCCTTGACTAACGGGGCACCGTGTGTTGGTGAGGAAGTTGCAAGTGTTGGCAGCGGCGCCCATGTCGTAAGGCACGGGAAGTACCGCCCCACCGCCTAGGTTTAAGTACGCAGTGGCCAGTGTACGCATGTTGTCGAGCCTTCGCGCTGGAAATTGAAATTGACATAAATATTGATCCGTACTACTAAAACTCCACTTACATATAGCAATAATTAGTACATGGCTACGCGGCTTGCGTTGATCTCCAATGATATACAAAGTTAAGCAACGTTGCGCGCGGTCATTAGCTGGATGGGTGAAACTAACTACTAGTACCCGATGCGCGCTTCTGGGCTTCGGAAGGCCTGTTAAACTGTTGATCCCAGGTGTTATCACGTATTAGCGATCTTTAAATCTTGTTGGAAGTCTTATAGGCGGTTTGAAAACATCCAACACGGGTATGTGACGAAATCGTACACTCTCTATCAATCTGCACTGGAGCAGCATGGTGGAGAAGTTGTGAGGAGAGACTTGTGGCCAAATGTGTTTCCCGTCATAGTAAATGGCAAGGTGGAGTGATCGCCTTGTGGTATGAATTCCTCTCTCGACCAGTGTTGTGATATAAATCGTTCGAGTTTCAGAAAGAAGGCACTTTCCCAGCAGTGGGACCATAAAAAGCTGATGGTAATAAGTAAAAATTATAAAGGAAACCATAATGTTGTAGGTAGGTTTTCCGTAGTTTAACTAACCAGTGGGCTGATCGTGGATGATGGCCAAATTAAGTCACAGGATGATATTGTTATGAACTGTAATGGTACAAGAGAGATATTTTTGTAAATCAACGCAATTTTTTAGCATCAATTCTGGGTCTGTTTGTTTGTGTACTTATGTATGTCCTCAATTTCTATTTTACAAGGAATCTTGAGGAATCATTAATGTTGAAAGCGCTTATTATTATATACTCACGAGCTGTGAAAGTCATGTGGATGACGGCATTCTGCAGTTGAGGCAGGTTGCATGGAGGGTTCGAGCAGCCTTCGATGCGGGTCGAGGTCGGCAGATTACCAGCGTTGTAACGGCCTGGAAAAATAGAGTTTGAATCGTACATTAAACTCAACCATCACAAAGCCATGTTCGTTGTAGAATTATCGTGCTGCAACGTTATGAAAACATCGCGGAACATTCGGGGACGAGAAAAATATTTATTTTTAAATTGTCGAAAATCACGTTTTAGGGTTATACCCAAAGTGTGTCAACGGAACCCTATTAAGAAGCGAACAGGGCTCTCCTGTTCGCCTGTTCGTTTGTCCGTCATAGGGATGTATTTCATGAACGGTAATCGTAGTTAAAATTAATAAATAATTAATTGTAGTTAAAAATGTAGCAATATAACCAATATAACAACAAATAATAATAAATAAAAAGTGAAATATAAGTAAAAATTACAAATGTTACCTTTAAGAATTCGTGGTACCTGATTTTCTATTACGGCCACGTTGTAGTACCGATGTGAAGGCGATACCGGTGATATCGTCAATTTTTTTACGATGTACGACGGTATTTGTATATGTTGCACTTGCATGACGGTATTTGTATATATATTCTTTGTCGATCTTAAAGACAGTAATACGGAACCCTTCTATTACGAGCCCGACTCGGACTTGGCTGATTTTTTACTTACATCTTTGCACGTTAGTGTTAGCGTGCGCGATGGCTAGGAAAGCCGCGAAGACCACAAACTTGTACATCATGTTTCTTGGTGTCGACTGTCTCAGAGAACTGATGGTGAGGTTTGAAATGCGTGGATATTTAAACGATTGTTTTATCTACAGTCCTTCTAATCAACCATTAGTAACAATGATAAAACACCTGGATGACTAGGTTTTTATCTGCCTGACACCGTTACGGATTAAAGTTCAAAAAATTAATTGCAGGTGCAGGATTTAATACGTAATTATCAAATTAGGAAAGATTAAGATAATAAATTTCCAAAAAATTAAATTAACTGTGATAATTAGTTTTATTATTGTGTTTAGTGAGTGTTAGAATTAAACAGGAAGCGGAGCAAACTTCATAAAGTTGCTATTTAATAGTTGATTTAATATGGTTAAGGGTAGAAGCACTTTTAATGTTTTAATAAAAGCAATTTAATTAATAATTAATGAAGGTAATAAAAACTTATTAGCTTCACTTGTAACTAACTATGCATGAGAAACTTACAACTTTATTTTAACCCACTTCTTACTGTCCGATTTGCCTGAAACTTTGCACATCCAGATCCGATCACAATACAGTTTTCATGAAATTTTGGATCCCAACTCCTCAACCCTGATTATGCAAGGGTACACTGCCTGCGTAAACTATAAGAGTTACCGATCTGCTGTTATAAGGTTCATGGCAAAGATCATACCATAGGTTACAGTGTATTTCTGTATCAAATAGATGCTAAGTTTTTTTAATTACCATTACAACAACAAACAAACAAAATTAAAGAACCCGATTTATAACAAAAACTATAAAAACAAAAGTAACTTATAACTATAAAGATTATGCCTTCTTTCTTCAACAACAAACTTCACTTAATTTCCATTTACAAAGTTCCTTTAATAAGTTTAAAATAAGGACAAAGTTATTTAAAAAGCTTTAGTTGTAAAAAGCGTGCTTTTCAACAATTAAATATAACAATTGATATTAAACAACGTTATGTACGTAACAATCGGCAGTTAATTCAAATTAAATGCAAATAACTACAGTATACTCCGTGTTGGAGTTATGTTTCATAATGTCTTTTTAATGGCCGTCACGGGTGGCATCCAGCCAGCAACTATCATTAAACGTAAAACGGGTGAAAGATCATCTAATATTCGACGTAATGCGCGGAAGGTCTATGAAATTAAATTTTTGACGTTCGAGCGAGCGCTAAATTAAAATTCTTCCTTCATTTCAACCATCTTTCGTTGCCTTAACTCGTGTCATTTTGTACGTTTTCTCTGCGTCTGTAATTTTCGAAAAATGGATTGTTGCTGACGAAGAACAAGTAGTGATAGCCTAATTTGTTACTTGACATCTGATTTTTCGAAAGTATGTGCGTATTAGAAAACGACCAGCATGGTGGACTATGGCCTAGGCTCATTTTACCGTGAGGGTGCCCAGTTAATGATGATGCAGTCGAAGATTATTTACAACCAAAGCTGTGATTTATTTACGTTTGGTGGCACCTGACCCAATAAATATCAAGTCAGATATCATTGACAAAAGACAAAAGTGGTACCTGAGCTTCTTTGATTTTTTAAATCGTACGTTATAGACACAGACATATAAGTCTTAAACATCTATGGGCAGTGGCCATTGCCCTCAGGTTGCATGCTCGTTTGCTCGTGAAATCAATAAAAAATGGTGTGAACCATTAAAACTGTCGAAACACCTTCTGTACTTATCAGCATTAACGTTAATTATTCACCTGGTCCACGTTTTAGTCGGCAAGTTTGAATTAATTTGATCGATTAGGTTGTTAATGTTTTTAGGGTTCCCTACTCAATGGGTGCTAACGGGACCCTATTGCTAAAGCTCTGGTGTCTCGTCTGTTACAGGGTTGTATCTTATGAACCGTAATAGCCATAATAACAAATAAGAATAAAAAGCAAAAGTAAAACAAGCTTAAAACAGATCCTTATACGTCTCTTTGCATCAATAACGTGTCATGTTCGAAAATAGTTTTTTTTTATTTGATACTTGAAATCGCCGTGTTTGATTTTACTTTCTCAAAAAAACGCGGCATTCTTTACGTTAATAACAGCGAAATCAATTCTTTTAGTTAAAAAAGTTAAAAAACGGCCTCCTGTAAAATTGTGTTTTTCAAGATAATACGTCATTGAAGCAGAGGCGATATGCATGCACGCTATCTATGTCATTGCGGCGACGTGTATGACGTGAAGTGTGATAAAGTAATATTATGTTGTGATATCCGGCGGTATTTGTATATTACGACCAACACAATTATGTTTTATTCGTAGTTTTTTGATCGAATGATGATGGTGCGGAACCCATCGTATGCGAATTGCAAACTGATAATAATATTAACAAGTTTGATAGTGATCGGTATTTTTGAATTGTTGATATATACATTATCTCTAGCGAATGTTTTTGATAAAAGTAAAATCCTCTTCTAATCTTTTTACGAAATTATCATTTCACCTTGTATTATCAAACTATTTTATGTATTACTTTTTACATTATAGGTTTTTGCTTTAACATTAATTTGCAATTTTTCCAACAGGGGGTGCAAAGTGGTCTTCAAAAAATTGGGCTGGCGATGCTGTCACTGACGATACCTCTCGTTGATAAAAAGAAAGTCAGTAGCTGGAGTGGAGCATGGTCAATTTTGTTATGGTTATCATCATTGTTGTTGTCATCATCATTATCATTCATGCAACTACAATACTATTATCATTATCATTATCATCCATAACGGATTTTTAAAATTACGACGATTATTTCGGATGAATTGTGTCTCAAAAGTTCATTTAATTTATGTTTCAAAATCGAAATGAATTAATGTCGGTTTTCCTTCCTTTGTCATATTTTTTGTTCTACTTATAGACATTTTGGTTTTTAAACATTAAAAGTCAAAATTAAATACATTAAAATACATATTTAAATTTATATTTCAAACACGTATCCAATACATATACAAACATACCGTGTTTGTACACGTGCAATCATGTGCTTAAATCAAAAGTAACTTCTACAATTACCCTTTAAAATATACAAATATCCCCAGATCCCTGATATATAGCTTGATTAATTTAGTTCACAGATCTTCACTTGATACAATATAGTTCACAAATCATCACTGATGATGTATATTTCTCTTACACTAATTTTGAGACACAATTTATTCATTGTCTGAAATGATCATCAATGTTCACCATCATACCGACCTTTGTATTATAAGATCCTGGATACTGCAAGAACGTGTACGTATTACGAGCATCTTGTATATGTAAATGTTGAATGCTATGTCCCTGTTTCTTTGTAAATAAATATTACAGCTAATATCTACAAGCAGTACATCAAACTCCACTTGACTGTCTCCCATAATCTTAGTCGCGAAGTGTATAAATTTTATTTTCATTATCATTATAAATATGCATATTCATCAAACTGGTTATAACCGACCATTCGTGACTGAAAAGAGATTAAGAGG
Organism: Codatractus imalena; assembly: GCA_018248975.1. Classification (NCBI taxonomy): domain Eukaryota; kingdom Metazoa; phylum Arthropoda; class Insecta; order Lepidoptera; family Hesperiidae; genus Codatractus; species Codatractus imalena. The sequence continues at coordinate 2,642 of DWJS01000697.1, read as the reverse complement.
ATATACAAGTACATAGATTTACATTTAATCATTGGGATTTGTTTGATTTTTTAACATTTCTGGGGTTTTTTACTAAAATGGTTTATAAATATAAGAGAAATAAAGTAATAATTTAATAGTGATGATTTGAGTGACAGCTTTTGTGTGGTACTATCTATTAGTTATCTCTATCTTATTTAGTTGAGTATAGTTAATTAAATATAAATTCTTCAAACTTTTGGCAAGTTTTATATAGATATTTAATTTATAGGTCACAGTTGCATCGCTACTTAGCTAATGTAATATACGCCATCGAACAAAAATACATAATAATGTGTATTATTATCGTTACAGTGTCTTATCAATGTGATCATTATGTAATGAATACCAATGACCAATTTTATTATACCCTGTTCGAGGTTGTCTAGCATGTCCCCGTTGCGTTGTCGAACGATGTCTTTTTCTCGTGTATTTAGATTATGCTAGAAGTAACGAAGAAGTTTGAGAAGACTTTAAGGTAAGTATAATTATTGTTACAATATAGTCACATTCCAGGTGTTTCACTGTGTTTCACTGTGTTTCCAGCATTTCCAGCATTTCCCTACTCTATCATCTCTATTTTCTCATTCCAATTCTGGCCTACAACTAGATCCTTACTATGTACTTACTGTCGGTAGGTCAAGCTACATTTCCGGTCATTCATGAAACTTTATAAAAATTGCCAATTTTTATAGTTTCATGAATACTTGTGTGTATTCATGAAAACTTGTATGTATTGCTCGTTCGAATTACACACACACGCACACAAACACACACACAGACACACACACACACATACACACACACACACACAAGCACACGCACGCACACCCAAGCACACACACACGCACACGCACGCACACCCAAGCACACACACACACACACACGCACAAGCACACGCACGCAAATCCAAGCACACACACATGCACACGCACGCACACCCAAGCACACACACACACAAGTGATTTGCATTCTGTATGTACACGTAATGCAAATCACTGATAGTGTACTCATGTTAGCCTTCGCAATTTCCAAAAACAAAACAGAAATTATCCATTGCACTACAGCCTGAAAATTGCCAATTTAAAATGAATGGACCCTTTATTTAGTTACACGTCCGCTTGATAAGAAATTTTCCGCCAATGTTTTACAATATGGCGGCCCGTATCGACTCGTGTGAATTAAATTCGCGTCGTTGCACACCTACTGTCACACCTACAGATAGTAAATGGCAAGCGATTCAATGTTTTGGTCAAACTAAAGGCAAAGTGGTGGTGGTATGGTCATGTATAATTTTGATAACTTTACTTATATTACGGTATTTTAAATATAAATGTATGAGCTTAGAAAATGATAGGCGCCCACCATGGCACCCACGAGATCTAAGTTTATCGCTTTGAAAGCGTTGTGGAAGCTTTTTTATAACATGGTATTGAAATGAAAGTCATAATTAATTCAGAAATATAATGTTGAATTTATTCTAATTTTAAATAAGTATTTTAGCCACTCAATGCTTCACATTACTAAAATATGACAGATAAGTATGTATTTATTACATTTATTTTCTCTGCCAATATATGTATGGATGGAATGTTATTATTATAAATGCTATGAATAATATGTACCCGTAGTAATAATTTTAGGCAGACAAAGTCGCGGTTTCTAGTTAGTTAAATATCGTTTATCGTTACTAGCTCTGTGTCGAACCAGCTTGAAGTACCTGATAGTTAACATGAATGTGCCAATGCAGTATGTCGTTGTAGTTAGCGGCATGTACACGAGAATCATTGTTAATTGGGGGCAAAATAGGTACATGCCTGCAACCTTATTGCGTCCTCCTACTGGCACGAGTCTCGCCATAACTGGAGAAGTCTGTATACTCCAGCGCGCTGCTCCAACGCGAATAAGTGGAGGCCAACCCGGATGTTAAGGTCCCATAAGGTGTCACAACTATCCTGTGATAATCCGATGCTAACGTGCCCTCCGCAACACGGTAGCGCACATAAAATTAAGCACACTAGCGACACGTTCTCGCATCCAGCTACCGACCTAACGCTAACTAACGTTGCTTAAAAATTTAGATCAAATGAGTTCTAAACAAGCCCTGGGGCTATACGTGCTTCAACAGGGATTTTAGATAAATTTACTAGAATTGTCACGTTTCAGCAGTAACGCATACTTCAGGAAAAACGCCTCTTGTATTTACACCGAGAAAAAAAGCGAAAAATCCCTGTGACGGATTTTAAATCGTAATTTTTTTAAAGGCCATTCGAAATACATATGTTATTTAAAAATTCGTGTTACCACTTAGTATACAATATACAGATTGCTTTGTTTAGCGCAAACAAATGAATTAAAAGAACGGCTAATGACAAATATTTGCATGGATTTCGAACGACATATGATCAATATGCGGTCAATATTATGCGAGTAAATAAGGATTCAGTAACTATTTGCTAGCGAGATGCAAATTCGACATTCATAGCAATATAGATGTTTGTTTTGTTATTTCATGTTTAAGTGTTATCGAGTTAACAATGTAATAATACCTTTAAACGGCCGAATTTTGTTGTTTTAGATTAAAAAATAAATATACTTATTATTGTAATACTATTATTTACTAT
>DWJS01000696.1:0-10472 GCA_018248975.1 Codatractus imalena | reverse complement strand
ACGTGCTGCGCGCCGCGCCGCGCGCCGCGCTGCTGCGCGTGCGCGCCCCGCACCTGCGCCGACTGCGCGCCGCGCTCGCGCTCGCCCCGCGACACATGCGCGTGCGCGCCGAGGCCCCCAGCCTGCAGGCGTTGCTCTAGCTGGCCGTGGCGGCCGGTGTGCTTTTTTGAATACCGCTTTTCAAATCGTCATTTGTCAAATTCAGTGGTATATAGTGAACGTTGTCGATCTCAGAGACGCCAGCGGAGGGCGGCGATGTCGGCGATACAGCAGTGGCGATCGGGGCCGGGCGACAAGGACCTGGTGATGGTGGCCGCCCGCGAGGCGCTGGCGACGCCCAGCACCGTGGCGCTGCCCGCTCCCGAGCCCGCGCCCGGCCTCATCCTACCCGACGGCTCCATCAACTGGGGCTGCCCCTGTCTTGGAGGCATGGCCACCGGGCCTTGTGGCACCCAATTCCGAGACGCCTTCTCATGCTTTCACTACAGGTAATGTAGATTATAGAAGTTAATATAAAAGAAGCAAACGAGCTTGTAGTCGACCTCATAGTGAGGGACCACTGCTGCCCAGAGTGTGTAACCATCCCCAAATAGGATTCTTTCTATCAGAGGTCGACCACTAGCTCTTTAAACTAGAACACAATAGCGCTTAAGATTGCTTCTATAAGGCAGAAATAGGTAATGTGTTGGTGCTTCTGGATTCAAACCATGAGGAGTGTACCACTATTAAAATCTCATCCAAATAAACACTTTAAGATAAAAGATTGAAGTTAGAATTAAAGTGACATTAATCCACTGAAGTGTCAGTTTTAGTGTAAGAAACATGAAATGTTACCTACTTTTCTTATTGTCTACTTTTGTCTACTTATTTGTCTACTTTTGGATACAATTTTTAATATAATGTATATGTGCTTATAGCGAAGCGGAACCTAAGGGGAGCGACTGCTACGAGAAGTTTAGCGTAATGCAAGAGTGCATGTCGCAGTTTCCCGAGCTGTATGGCAAGGACGACGATGACGACGACGAACTCGCTGCCGCATTCGACTCCAGCGCTGCCGCGCAGGGAGACGCTGCGCGGGGCGAGGCTGTTCAAGGTGACGCACCGAGGAGAGAAGCTGCGCAGGGTGACGCTCCGAGGGACGAGGCTGCGAAGGGTGACGGCCCACGGGGTGATGCCCCCCGAGAGGTTGGGGTGGCAGCGTCGGACAGCCAGTGAAATGTCAAGTGCAGTGTCCTAGCTAGATGACTCTGACTAAATATAAACCTGCTGATGTTCTTCTGAATGTAGAACCATTTAGATCTTCTTAGTTGCATTATACATTGTGTAATTTCATTTAAATTTTTATGTTCAATAAACTTTAATAAACTCACTTCGAACTGTTTTGACTGTAGCAGTTTTAAGTTAAAAATATGTGTGTACTTCAAAATTTCAATTGCAATGTTACTTCGAAGCTAAATTCCATCTTGATGTTGATCCTGTTGGCCATCTAATGTTGGTAATGTTGGCTCATAATATGTTGTGGATGTGGTTAGCATAGTAGAACCAAAATAAAATAAATATTTAATGTAATACTATTCGTTTTATTTCTAGGTCTTTCACGGTGCTAGAATCATCATGCATGTTTATTCCTAGTTTGTAGTACAGTATATAATATTAAACTTAACTTATTTCAGCCACATAGCTGCTGTTAGTATCCATAATATATTCTGCGACGAATGTGTTAAATGGCATATAGTATACATGGAAGTAACATACTATACAGTATCATAAACAAATAAGCAGAGTTAAAACTATTTTTATAATTATTTATACTTTTTCCCTTTTCTTAATCTTTCACCCATGGCCGCGGGCTTGGGACTAAACCAAAGACAGACAATTGAAGGTTTATATACAGGTTAGGTATTAATTTTAAAGGACATAAATAAATAGTACAAATGAATTTGTGACAAGAACTTTCTCACTATCCTATGAATGTTTATAATAGCAGCTTTTTGAAGAATAATGTATGTATAGTAGTGTTTATCCAGAGTATTAAGGCTATTCTGAAGAGTTTTTGTTATGACCCCTGTTGTAGATATAATTATAGGCACTCTTTTGACTGTTTTAACTTTCCATTTTGACTTTAATTCTATTTAACGATATTTAGTAATTTTATCTGTATATGCACTAATCAGATTCTGTGTATTTAGTACTGCTGCATCAATTTACCTTTTGACCGCCATAGTCGTCTATATGTGACTAGCACTTGCGGGTCCTGTACGCCAGCGACGTCTATTTGTGTCAAAAATACGGCTCACAAAAACACAAAATACGTAATGTTGAAAAACTATTAAGTGTTTTTTCTACATTCGGCAATATAGAATATCCCAACACCGCGTGAGTATAAAAACCAGTCCCTTAGAGCTATAGGAATTGAGAAATATTGAACTATAAATCACGGATTTTTATCCAAACAAATACTATGTCCAACACGCCAAAGTCGTCTATTCGTGACCGCTAGTACTGTGCCGAGGAAGGTACAGTTTTTTCGAAAAGTATTCAAAATTAAGCTAGAGGCGTAGGCCAAGTTAAGCTAAGCAAAAGTTACTCTCGTATGTCGATCTTGCTGATGATACTACTACTAGACTACTGATTTTGATTTTAAAAATAAAATGTAACGCATTTTCATGTGTAGTCAAGTATTGTTATAATAAAAAAAAATTCATATACGTATATATTTGCTCTCAATTCGCCGTGAAGTAGCCGTCCATGTTATCTAAAGAATTATCACAATTTCAACGTGTGAGTTTTAAATTGAATAAAATCTGTAAAGGAACTTCAAAAAAAATACCAAGTGTATGCACTACGTATATTTAACTATATCAAAAATCACAATAATAGGATGATAGGATTCATTTAGGATCTAAAACACGCTGTTCACAGCTTGTCTGTGAACAACTTGCATGGATCTCATGTGCGGCGTATCCGTAATAATCAATGACTTTACTGTTGGTATACATGTTGTAGACAAAGTGGTTAATAACATTATATATAATGCCCGGGCAGTATGAATAATTGCCAAAATGAGAAGTCAAATTTACTATTAATTACATTGACCGATTTCATTTGGCATTATAAAAAAAACTTATTAACCACTCAGTTTATTAAATGTACACAATACACTTAATTTCCGCCACGGATCCACTTATTTGGTGTCATTTATATAGGTTACAATAAGAAATCCTTTAAAATAAATCAAATTGCAATACTTAAAAATACAAGCTTTACAAGGCAAGAATATTTAGAAATAACAATGGGAATGAATACTAAAACTTTATATTTAGACTATAAATGTAGAAGATAGAATCAAGGATAATGTTACAATAATATGTTCGCCTGCAGTTAAGGCAAATCGATGCTAATACAAATTACCAGGCCTTTTAAACCGACAACACAACAAATGCCACTATAGTGATCCTATGTTTGTCGGTAAGCCTTATCATTGGGTCGAGTCACACTTATTTCAGCCTTAAAAGACAATATAGTGCTTATCCACTCGAATGCAATGACTGTTCAGAGAATATAAGGAAATATATCCATTTCCTATATTAATCTTATCCTCTGACCAGCTAAGAGCTACAATAAGTTTTTCTTATTAGGACAGTAGTGTGGTGTCAGTACCCTTACTGTCCTTAAATAGCTCAATGCGTAATTAAATTGATTCACATTTCACATTCTTAAATAACTACACAAGAATGTGCAAGAATAAGGGATATCATTCACGTATGGTAATAGTATAGTAAATAGACAATCATTTTATATGTAGAATTAATTAATGTAACTCATTAAAGAATGAGTTGCAGCTCATCATAATTCATTAACCGGAGCTGCAAAGCATTTCCAAATCGGCTCCATTTGTACCTATGTCTATAGATACTCATTCAATAGTTACTTACGGTATAAACATTCAATCTCGAGTTCCATGACTATTAAGATTGGTTTATTTGAGCCGGGAGCCGTTTAGTTTACAACTTAGCTTCAGTTCAACAACTCATTCATATGATCTGAATATTTAAAACAAACCATAGATATATAGTGGGACACCTGATTATAGTCATCTGGTCCGTACGGCTCGAGCCCTATTCGGTGCTCGGCCTAATAACCAGCATTAGCTGTCAAGGCCACTATGGCCAACAGCATCTACATATTTCCCAAACAAAAAAAAACATATATATTTATATATTTAAATATATAGTGAGATGTTGTCCTGCTCATAACAACAAGTGACAAGTGAGTTGATAAATGCCTTTACCAAGTTAAAGTTGATATCACTTTGTAAAATGTTAAGTGTACTGAATTATAAAGAGTGATTCAGTAACCGTGAGTGGAGCGGCAAATTTCATAAATCGACCCCCTCGCCCTTACTTTTATTACATAACAATACTTTGTTTCATCAAAATGTGGAAATACGAAGTAATGTAAATATTTTACAAATTTACGAGCAGACTGAATTTGTATTGCTTCAGTAGTTATGTTGCAAATAACTTCCACATTGCTCGGAACTATTTTGGCTACGAAGATTCTTATTGGCCGAGTTTTTCCTGGCGTAAAACGAAAAAAAAACAAAAAACGAAGATTCTTATAATTTTCGAAGAGAGCTAAGTCTTCACGTGAACTGAACAAAAATGTTCAACAATTTTTTCTTTTGTCATGGCGAATAAAGTTCTAGGTACTTTTCTAAAGGATGGGCGATAAATCGAATGTTTGCTTGTTCTAATTGTTAATTGTTATGAACTCCGCCCAATTTAAACTTAGTAAAAAGCCTTTAGTTTTGAGGTCGTTCTGAAAGTTGAGAAACAATGGAAAAATCACTACATTCGACGACCACCACGGCCTCGGTTCGGTCCACCTCGTTTAACTCGATCATCTATCCTATCGTCTTTCTTAATATAAAACTTGTATGTCAATATATTATCCTTCACAAAAGACATAGCATATTGGTATTGTAAAACAGCGCATTTGGATTCATTGCACAAGTCGCTAAACGGAATGTTGTTTGGGTGGCAAACGTCAGCATATAAATATTTTCTCCGGGGTTCGCTTTTGTCATAAACATGAAACTCGTACGTCCATTTGGAGGCGCTGTTACGAGATCCAATAAGTTGTACGATCATGTATACGGTTTGCGAGTTAGCATCGAACTTTAAGTGTACTAAGAAATGAAAATTCCCCAGTACGACGTGATGGATCAGCTGATTTTTACCGTGGACGTTGAAATTCACTTCTGTGTCGACGTCAGTTCCTGTTATCTGCGGGTGACAATCGAGAAAGTGCCCTCGCAGATGGTTTATTTTACCTGAATAAAATAAAATATGTTAATGTTTAGACTAGAGGTCTATTATTATCGGAAACGAGTGGAAATGTGTGTGCGTGCATGCGTTCGTGTGAGTTTACATCAAATTTTACTTCAGTCTAATATTGTATTAGGCATATTGTTAATGGATGTTTTTGTCTACATTTTTCTTGAGTATGAATCGTGGGTGTAAATGTGGCGTATGTATGGATGTTTTATGATCAAGTACCAACCTTGCCATGAGCATGTGGCATATAACGATGCCGCCGGACATGTCATTTCCCTAAATGGGCATTCTTTCAGGTGGTTTTCCATCTTGTCTTGTTTAAGTGATAGTTTACAACCATCGCTTTTATTTGGGCAACTAAGTATGATCTGGAAATATAAAATAATAAGATTATGATAAACTATATCAGGTGTTCTTTCTATTTTCATTGTTTTTAAAGAGTTAGCCGAGATATTATTATAGTGTCCGACCGAAGCAGGATTTTCGCAGTCGAAACCGAACTTTCGGCCGAAACAGAAATTTATTTAGCTATGTAAATATTTGTATTATATACTAAAATCTAGGGTATATATATAAGCATTTTATAACTTCCTTATTTAGCGACGATAAAAACAACTTTACGTGATCTTATCGATGCGCGAACTCTGCTGGCATACATAAACCCTACGACCGCATCAGAAATAAGCCGAAAAGCCGAGCATTTAAGCGTTAAACTGTACTATGGTTGTCACTGGTTAGTGAATTAGATCAATATAAAGTGCTAAATAATAAAATATATCTATATATTTCCTACCTCAGTCTCATAGAAATCACAGTCATCACCAACTCATAAAAAAAATTGAAAATAGGATGTATATTGCAACAACTTAAATAAACATGTTATCCATACCTCAGTGTCGCTGGCAACATTTGATTTTATTTCTGCTATATAGTTTTCTAGAGAGATGTTCCTAGTGTCAGTCAGTGAATTCCTGCATATGCCACATTTGTTCCCTTTGAGCTTGCAATCGCTGCAGGAACTATGGCCCTGTTTACAATTGAATATTTTGGTACCAAAATTGTTGTTACAAGAAAGACATCTCCATTCGCCAATCCGATTAGAATTCGTTTTTTGGGACCTGAAACATAAATTTAAATACCCTGCTTAATGAGGTTTCTCTACAATTTGAGCCAATTATTCCTGACGTAGTTTAATTTTTTACATAGGCTTCATAAATATACATGATTTAAAATTAAAATAAGTACTTTTCCATTCATAATGTTCTATTTTTCACATATATTTTGGTATTGTAATTTTCATGCTCAAATTATTTTTAGTGTTTGTAATTTAAGTAGCACCTACTTAGAGAGGCTTACCACTAGAGGGCACTACACATTTTGTAAAATCTTATGTGGCATTGAGTAGGTTGGGTGGGAAATGGTTTAAGCAAAATGTTACAACTCCAAAGGTTCTTAAAAATAAAAAATGGCTCATCAATGGCCAAAATTACTTTAATTGTTATCACATCATATGCTAGTAGCTGTATTTAAAACAGAAAATTTTCCTTAATTTGCCAGTATTTTCGATTTACAACTTAAATAAATAGCAGAACATTATACGGTACCTTGGTTTCAATTGAGCGGGTTCACTGGCAATGGAAGCAGCAGGTGCAGAGGGTTGAATGCTAGAAATAAATTCAAGGATTCATGATGAAATAATATAAACATAACATTTCATATCTTGAAAATGTGTTACCCACAATCTCCACACTTGTTGGTTTCAAGGTCCACATCCTTCAAACCAACACAACAATAAGGCACATTTACATAAGGTGTCCTAACTTAGCCCTCAAAATTGTAGTATTATTGACTTTAGCAGTTCTCCGCAGAATAGGTTACTGATTTCCCAGGTAGCAGTGATCACCTACATGCTAATTGGTTTGTCGTTATTACAAGAAAAATACCAAAGATATTTACTGCTGGGTGTTATTACTACCAGTATGTTACTTTGCTTGGGAAGTGATTGCTTGAAAAATGTATTACAGTATGTGGATAACTTGAACTATTAAAATATTACTCATTGTAATTGTAAACAACTACTATATACTTACTTATAGTTTGTATCACACTGTGGATCAGGTCTAGGTGAAGATGTTCGAAGTATATGACTGTTATTTATATGACCTGCATTGTAGAAAGTCCTGGATGTTGATGGTTGGATGTGAATATGTTCTGGAGTTTGTGAAAGATTTGGATACAAGGGCGCACATGTGTTGGTTGGACTTTGGGTGGCTAATGTTGTGTTTCGTGGGACATTCCTGAAAAAGATGATGAGATATTATTTTTAATAGCTGCCAATGCAACATAATATTATTAAGCAACAAAAAAATGTGCAATGCTAAAGAGTTGTATGTATATGATCTGCCTACAAGTATAAAAACATCCATTCACAATTTTTATGGATGTGTAAAAGTTCATGCCTGCTTCCATGCATTGGAGACCAAGTGGAGCAGTCCATCCCAGTTGTTTACGGCTTTAAGGGTAGCCAGAAACAAATTATTTTGGTGACTATTAGTTTTCTAGCTTTAAAGACAGTAATTGTTTTATTATTAGTTTATAGTGTACAAAATCTGGGTTCTAAATTATTCTAGCTCTAGGTAGCAACACATCTGTCCCTGTAGCTCGGGACCAGCTACGGGAGCTACGGTAAATCTCCTGCCTGTCGTAAGAGACGACAAAATGGGGACTTTCTGGTTGCGAGCGGGGAGAGTGAGAGCTCGAACTGTCCAGTCAGCAACCCGGGAAGGATGACGTTACATGTGGCCATGTACATTGTTATTTTTGGTTGGTTCGAGTTTAGAGTACACCAGTGCATTCTGTATTAAGATCCTGATGTTCTCCACATAGGCCACCGAGAGGTCGTTTTAGTGTGGTGAGAATCCTACATAACCCGATATCCCAAGATGTTGCGGTACCTTTTCAAGGTTTTTCCCCACTTTAACCAAACAAAGAAGAAAAAAAGGTAGCAACACATCTGGCCAACTACCAACAGTAGATAACATTAAAGTTCAACTACTAGTAGAACTTTAATGTTATCTACTGTTGAGTGCAAATGTCGAGAAGTTACCACCTGGTAAACTGCATACTCGTCCTCTGCTCTGGGACATAAAGGGTTGCAGTGAGTGAAACTTAATGAAGCAGCTCCTATATTAATACAATGTTACCTTGCATTTAATTCTTTAGCTTCCCTTGCAATTAGGGTACCCTTTTGTTGTCGTTCCAACAACTCCTTGCAGTTTGCTTCATATATCTTCCTCTGCTGCTCCAATATTTGATGAATCTTTCTTTGATATTCATCGTCTCTGTAATTTTTCAATTGATAACCAGTAAATAAATTATCACTCCAAAATAAAATATTCACATTTAAAATTAGGAAATAAGATCTTATGATTATAAATTTGTTTTACATTATTTAAATTTAAAAATTCCTTAGTCAAAAGTAGTGTTCCTTAGTCAAAAAAAACCTTAAGATTATTTTGAAACCTTAAGATATAATTTAATATTTGGAATCAGTGATTGTGGACAACTTGTGGTTCAGCAGAAACAGAAAGGTCCATGAAAGATGAATGAATTACTGCTGCCTTGTGCATTTAAACCTTTATCATTTAATACAGTATTTGATGGGCCTTAGAAGACAAAAAAGTTATATCATGAAGAAAAGTTTTTATTTATTCATTGTTACTGGTACTATACATATTACTGGTGAAGGCAGTAAAATATAGTATAGTAGTAGTATATTAAAAAAAAAACAATGTTAATACGAAACAGGACAAAATGGCGTCTTATAAAGGACTTATTCAGATACATAAACGGAATATACCCAGAACCAGCTGCTGCTGCTGTCCTGTGACAAATTATTTATAAATATACTTGATGTTAATTATATTTCGTATTGATATAAGTTCACGTGTACTTACTTTTTTTCCTTTCTTTCTGTAGATTGTTCGGAACCCATTTTCAATTACTTTTTGATACACTTTCAACCACAGTAACTGCACTGATTGACTTTTCTTCCTTAATAGTTCAATTCACTTTTTTAATTTAAATCATATGTATTAAATCAACGTTAACAAAGATTTATATGAATGGTTAAATAAAGACGTTACAAATAATAAAGAAAACTGCACATTTTTGGTCAAATTGATCAATAATTTACTTTGTAAATTCTTAGGTATCCACCATACTATATCTCGTTAATTTTAAATACTTAAGATTAAGTCACTGCAAACTAAAACTAACCGCACACTGCGTAAATCACGAGGCCGTTTTTGCATAGCGACCGGCCCGTTACGTACACGGGTCTCTAACGACGCGTTTAATTTATACGGGACCACTTTATTGTTCAGATTTATTTTTACCGCCGCGTAACTCTAGTAACGAGCTAGTTTTAAACCTTTATTGGTTGAATGCGCGTTATGTATGCGATTGTAGGGTGTTTAGGCCGAGGTAAATTTTTCATGGATTTGAGATTTAAATTTGGAAGCATTTTTTTCGTTTGATCTTCATTTTTGCGTTCTGTAGCCATTTGAAGAAAAAGGGAACCATAAATACTGTGCTTATTTTTGTATGTCACAGCTAGTACCCGGAAATTACTAGTAAAATATTTTTTTTTTTATCTGAATTCAGATAGGAGGTGATTCTCAAATCAGTTGCACTTTTGTTTAATATTTGGGACTGATTTAGAAAATTTATTTTTTGTTGGAACGGAGACACTTCAACGGGGAATTTCCATTTCAATGTAATTTTCATTAGACCTTGGATTTCGATGGTACTGCAAGATACTCAAACTTAAATAGGAAATGTACAGAGATTGAGATGTTGACGGGTTCATGACAATCCAAGACTAGGTAGGTTAGCTTAGCCTAAACCTTAGGGAATTTCTGGACTGAAAACTGTTCTATAAATTACAGTAGCCATTAATAGGTTTTACAATTGTAATCTTTTGTTTTAAAACTTCTTTAGCTTTATAATTATTAATTTTAACTTAATATTTATGATCCTCAATATTTCATATTTCAAGGTGGTAGAACTCGTTAGGTTCGACCGGGGAGGTACCACCGCCACCCTCATAATCCTCTGTGAAGCAATTTTTGT